>PVJX010003488.1:0-49089 GCA_004027295.1 Dolichotis patagonum | reverse complement strand
GCCGAGACCGGGGTGGTGGACGCTACCTAATAAGGGCAGTAGATGCTCTGGAAAGGCTCAAGTTGTAAATTCCTTAGTCAAGGGGGTGGCGGTTTTCATCTCGTGACCCAGTTTTCCCCACCCAGTTACCCAGTTCCGTACTTGGGCAAGTTTAGATTTCAACAGGCCGTGTACAAACAGTTCAAATAGTACAAATCATACATTACTAACAGGAAATATTTCCTTTACAAAACTTATACATGGAAGGATCGTATTGTCTCCCTAGTGTGAGAAGCTTAAAAGTAAATATGATATTATAAATATATATATTAATTCAGGAAATAATGTCATGTTAGCCTTCCAAAGGTTTTCTTACATTTTAAATTGTTTTAATGATTTCGTGTCTTTTGAATTTTCATATCAAGTTTAGAAAGGCATGCCAAGTTTAAAAAACTGGAATTTGCATTATAATTACATTATTAGGTTTTTGGAAAATTGTTATCTTCAAGTGTATTGGGACCTGGCCTAGATCCCCAATCTCCCAAATGAGTGTTCGGTGAAGGTTTAAATAAATGAGATAAGTAGTATGATTTTAGGGCTCCGGGAGGATCAAAACCCTCTATATAGTGGAGACTCTGGTAGGTCAGACAGGAAATGTCTCTGGACTGCTCATATTTATTTAGGGGGTTGGAGTGGAAAACACAGGAAACTGAACAGACCTAGGGAGTGATTCAAGGACTTTGCAAGTAACAGATTATGTTAACAAGGAGAAGTATTTTAGGAGAAGATCTAAGTGTTGCATTTCACCACAGGGGGGAAATGCCTGCAGCTACAGTCTTTACTTAGTTAACTGGAGTTGGAGCCAGGTGTGCTCAGCCATTATTTTCTCTGCCCCAGCCATGCAGCAGCCCTGCACCTGTGTTCAATTTTCATTCTCAATGGCTCCGAACACAAGTGTTTCACATTAAAATGTTTCTTGAAATCTTTAAGTTGTCTGTAACATTTTATAGTTTTCTGTATATGTCTTGTAAATTTTGTGATGAGATGTGTCAGTATTTCATATGTTAGTACTCATAAACTATGTGTTCTGTTTTTGTTTGTCACCATGCAGTGGAAGTACAGTTA
The DNA here is from genome assembly GCA_004027295.1 of Dolichotis patagonum. Classification (NCBI taxonomy): domain Eukaryota; kingdom Metazoa; phylum Chordata; class Mammalia; order Rodentia; family Caviidae; genus Dolichotis; species Dolichotis patagonum. Next base: position 47,985 of record PVJX010003488.1, on the reverse strand, counting down.
CTTTTCAATAATCTTTATTTTATTTAAAAACATAAAGGGGAAAAATGTGTGTGCATATACCTTAATTGGAGCTTTATTAAAATATTGAGGAGCCAAGAAGTTCTCCCTATATATTTTCTATGTAACTGAAGCATTGTCATTTACCGTTTAATATTTATTAAATCTTTACAATGTACCACATATAATTCTAGTATAATTCTAGTGCCTGGAAAATATAAGAAAACAAAAAAGAAAAAAATCTCTAACTTCATTAAAGTAAATGATCATTCAATTTAATCTCAGAAGATTTTCCTCAATATTCTAATTTAGCACAATATTTTTACTTCTGACAATATAGAAAATATTCATGTCTTCAGGATTATCTTTTTTTAGTCTTCCTATAAATATTTTTAAAGGTAGTAAACAATAATACAAGTGTCTTTTGTACTCTATTTAGTCAAAAGAAGCTTTGAGTGGATAATGCAGTGTTTTCTATTAACAATGTTTGTCTCCCACAGTGGAAAATTACTAATCTCATGTGATCATTGAAACCTATTTCAAGTACACTGTGTTACAAAACACTTAAAGATGTTTTTGGGTTTTGTTTTTTGTTTTTTGTTTTTTTGGTACCGGGGATCAAACTCAAAACTGCATGCTTGCAAGGCAGGCATTTATGCCACTGAGCTAAATCCCCAGCATTGAAGATATTATTGTATTCCAAAATACTTACAAATTACAAATTTTTGCTAAAGTTTTTATAAATGAAATCAATAGAATATATTTGAGAGTAGCAATAATACAGATTTTGAAACTGAATATGTTAAGAATTATTAGTTGAACTTTGTTTTTTGGTGAATTGTATATATTTCAATTTTAACAGAACTCTGGTGGCTTGGAATCATGCTGTGTATAGTTTCACAATATATTTATTTAATATATTTGTCTTCACCTTTAAGATATTTGGATATAACAGATCTTAAATTGAATGAAATAATGGTTTCATTTTAGCTCACTTAACCATACTAGTAACTTCAGTTGACAATGCAAAGTTAGGAACTTTCACTCAGAAGAAGCCTAGAATTTGCAGAAATCTGTTAAACCAGTCAAATTTTGGCTCAGTCATGTGGATTCAAATGGTGCAATTAAATTCTTGTTTTCATAAATGCAATTTCTCAAAATGCATTGCTGAAAAGGAAAAATACATTTCAATGATAAAATTTTTGTTTATGTTGTTCATGTACTGTAAGAAATTATAGACTTCCTTATTCAATTTTGTTTCCCATGATTCTAGTTAGCTTTGGTCTATCAAATTCTAGAAATGTTAAATGGGAAATTTCAGAAATATGGCATTCAAATTTCTAGCTTGTGTGTCATTTTGAGGCATGTGATGAATGTTACACTGCTCTCCACTCCGTGTACGGTGAGAAACATGTCTGCTCTGCGTTCTCCAGTGGCCTTGGCCACTTGGGGGTACTCCTGGGCACCCTGCTTTTGCAGTATTAGAGCTCAAATAAACATTATTTTACTTACGAAAGACCTCCAAGTGCAAGGGTCATGATGCTGACAATTCAGATGTTCCAAAGAGAAGGCAAAAGTAAAATTCTCAATTTAAAAAGAAAGAAGGTAACCGTACTCTTACAGCTACTAAAACCTGTAGGTCTGTCTAATATTTTGAGAGAGAGGGAAGAGACTGAGATCACATTCATATAACGTGTTACAGTATATTGTTAAACTTATTATTTTATTATTAACTGCTGTCAATCTCTTACTTGCCAAAAATATAAATGAAGGTTTAGTACATGTACATATGTATGTGTAGGGAATAAAACATAATATATACTGGAGCTGGGAGCATCATTAGTTTGAAGCCTCCACCGGGGGGTTTGGGGCATAACTTCCATGTATAAGGAGAAACTAATGCAGTTCAGACACCAAATAAATCCAAGAAACTTTCATGAAACATATATATACATATATATATATATATATATATGTATATATATATATATGTATTGCTTCTATTACCTCTGTGAATAATTCGTTTGAACACTTGAACAAATTATTGCCATTACTACCTGATGTTAAGTATTCTTTTGTACACTTGACAATACTCACAGAAGTACAACTCAAAAGTATATTACATTTTTATTTCCTGTGAAACAACTCACTGCAAATGAAAACAAAGAAAAATGTACAACTTATATGCAAAATATCCCTTTTTATTGAGAGGCAAGGTCTTTGCAAGCCCTGTGCTTTACAAGGATGGATTTTATTTATTATCCAGATTTTATCTTACTGTATAAGGAGAAAATAGAAAGGATAATTCTCCAAATGGCAATAAAAAATGGATACTACTGTGGTCCTGTTCTAATGAAGCTGGAAAAAAGAATCACATCATATTTGATATTGCCTACTTAATAATCAATTTGCTAATTCAAATAATAATGTATGTATTTGTTGGTTTTTTTGGTGCTTAGATACCACATTTTATAGACATTACAAATAGACCTAAATATTTTTAAAATATTAATGTTGTAATATGTGGCTTACTCTTGTGCTTAAAAATAATTTTTAAATGTTATACCAAGGTATTCAGCATGAAGTTTTATGATATTTACTTAATACTTAAATAAAACTTAAGATGGGGCAATGCATAATTTATTTTGACCTTTCTTTATTGATTTCCCGGTTGGAAGAGAATTAACAGGGTATTTTACAGCACCTATAAATTGTCCTAACATATTTTACAGAAATAATATCAAATATAGAAGGAGTATTTAGCATGTGGTTTCAGTTGTAATTTTATAGAATCCACATAGACTATAACAGCAGTTATTCTTTGTGTGTGCTGGTATGGTGAGAATATTTATATATTTGCCTGTTATCTAGTTATACCAAAAGATTCAAATCAGAATGCTCTTGACTTGGGCATGGTGTTACACACCTGTAATCCCAGCATCCTGAGATACTGAGGCAGGAGAATGCCAAATTCAAGCAGAGTCAGGTTTATTTAGGGATTTAAAGACAACCTGCCTCAAAATAAAAAAGTGAAAGAACTATGAATAGAGCTCAGTGAGAAAATTCTGGGTTCAATCCTTAGTATCATAATAAAATAAAAAGAAAATATTATTCATCTTGTATGATTTTTTTCATTAGATTTTTCAGAAAAAACAAGATGGTGATAAACAGTACAGACTAATTGAAAATACACATTTAATTATATTATTTCTTTTGTAGGTTATTATCTTTGAAAATATATACATCTTGATTTTAAACCAGTTGAACCAACCAATTCTCCTCTTAAAATTTGAGAAGCTGATAATGTTTAGCAATTATTCCTTTCACTTAACAATCTTCTAGAAGTGTTAAAAGATTAAGGTATAATATGATAAGATATCATTTTCTTGTCATTTTTGAAAACTAATTAACATACAGTGGCCATTATTGAAGTTTCATTGCTAAAATAATTTGTCACGGTAGTATTATGGGAATTCGACTGAATAGCAAGGCCATTAAATTCAGAAGTGCACTATAACTTTTTTTGAAAACCGTCTTTTCAAAAAAGGGTATCAGAGCAGACACTGTGTGTCCTTCAGGTGGAAAGGACTGCTGATTAATGATGATAGTCAGATACAAACCAGTAGATTGAGCCAACCACTAGTCCAGAAGGCATTTGCTTTCAGCTTAACACTGTTAAAAGTAGCCACTGAGTGATCGGTAAGGGTGCAGACTTAAGAAAAAACTCAAACATATTTCATGACTTTTACCAAAGGATGCAATATAAACATGAAAAGATTAAAGCCTCATATAAAGCATATGATTTTACCAAAACTCTATAAATATGTTTGCTATGTTAACATACTACTTGTATATATAGATGTATACATTGTGTGTGTAAGAGAGAGAGTGATAAGGAGAGAGACGAAGAGGGAAAGGGAAAGAGATTAAGAAGGCTTTATTATGGCCAAGTATTCTGTGTCTGTTAATGCATCTTAATAAGCTTTTTCTTTTGAGTCTCTTATAATAGGTTACTGATCTCAGGCAATTTTCCAAAAAAAAAAAAAAAAAGTGAAAGGCAACAAAAGAGAAGGTAACTGAGTAGTTGTTTTTAAAGTAAACATAAAAACATTTTTTGCACAGTTCTTTGAATGTGCAAGCAAATATCAATCCACATTTAATGGGTAATACAGCTGATCTAAAAAATTTAAATAATCTTTTATTTTCTTAAGTAAAACAATGAAAGCAAATACTTGAAATAAATAGCTTGCTTTTCTTACAGTAAGAATGGTACATGTCTATAATGTATTCATATAATTCACTTTTATATGCCCTGAATACATGTTTCCTTAGAAATCCACAGTGCCCCCTGAATTAAGGAATTCATCTCCAATAGGTGCCATCATGGACATTTTAATGACTATTCCCTCAAAGGTGAAACAATATGTGGAAGTCAGTTCACCTTGCCAGATGCAACATGTATGGACTTATTTTGCATAGAAGAAGGAAATACTTAATAAATTTGTTATATGAATAAAAGATACAAAACCTAAGAGTGTAGGGGAGAAATAGTACAAGATGTACAAGCACTTGTCCTATTATTATGAATGCAAAGTTTTGAATGTAATCTGAGACAATGTGGCAGAGAAGATGGAAAAGTAAATAAATCAAAACATTTTCAGAAAAATAGTAATCTTCTTGGTAAATGAAATAATGTTTAAGACAGAAACTGCATTTTGTAATTTATTTCTTAGTTTATACATTTGTAGAAATCTTGTTAAAGTACCTTTTGCATTAAAAATATTTTTTTTAAAAATTGCACTATTTCAATGTTGTACTTTGGTGTGAATCTAAGCATGTTTCAAGGAAAATTTACTCAAAGATGGAAATAAACCAATGTTTAGATGTAAATACCAAAATTTTCACAAATTATATGACTCATAAATATTTGTTTCATGTGTCCTTAAGTTAAATAACATTTACTTAATTTTCCAACACTGGACTAACAAAAGAACAAATTAATTAGGCTTAATTATGAAGGATAGACCAAGCTGCGTGGCATTTGAAAACTGGCCCAGTGGGCTGTTGAACTCAGATACATAACCCCAGTTGAGATCAGATGAGAGCACCATCTGTCTCCACTTCAGCCAGCCTTGTCTGCCCCTCCTGTTCAATTTGTTCAAATCTTTCTGTTTGGGTTATGTATTTAAGAAAGTCTTAGACAAAGTTGTGAAGAAAGGGATGTCTTTCCTTGGTATCTCTCCATGTCCCTTCTTAACCTCCCCACTACTTCCTAGAAGCCCTCTGACTACTCTTGTCATCTATTTTCTGAACCCACAAGCCAACTATCTAAACATTGGCACATAAAATTTGTAGTTCTCTCGCCACTAAAACTGCTCTTCAGCAGACAGTAGATTTAATCAGCATTGTTAGCTGATGACCGAAGTTGGCCATTCTAAACTATAAGAGGATTTGTTAAAAGGATTGTAAGCTTTCCAAAAATTTACAAGCAACTGGGAGAAGGTGGACTCTGGGATTCTAAACAGAGAGCAGGGTAGCAACATTTTCAGCAAAGGTGGCATTCCTTGTGAATGAGGCTGAGCTAATTTAAATATGCACATGTTAGACATTTTATCTGAAATTCAAGTACCGAGTAACTGAAAGAGCTAGAAAAGGGCAACATCCATTCATCCTGAAATTTTTGTTGATAAATGTAGTTGCTTGTGATATCTATGTCACATTCAGTTATAGAAAGCCACAAAACCCGAAACTCTTGCAAGAGCAGTATCTATAAAAATCTCCATATAAGTGGGTCTCTTATCTGGGAATCTGGGAATAGGAGCAGACTTGATCACAAAATATAGACAGACATGAGGTGAATATAATTTCTAAATTCTTAATAAATCTCTTGACTCTATAACCCATATGATTCAAGTTTCCATGGCCAATAATAGGAGATAAGGAGATTTGGGGTGTCAGTGTTGAACACTTGCTTTGAAACAAAGAAGAAAATCACAACAATAGAAAATTTGTATAAAATAACAAATAACTGAAGTATAAATGCTTTTGTCCCAAGTTTAAGCAATGAAGTGTACATGAAGTAAACAAATAAAGTACTCAGTTCTGAAAGGGTATATAGGAGCAGATACTCTCATTCAGAAACAGGGAGTAAAACCTGGAACAGTACTGCTAAGGACTATTCAATTACTGATAGCAAGATTTTTAAATTATAAAAATATAAAATTCCAGTAATATATCACTCTGAGAACTCATCAAAAAATAATCATTTATTTGAGCATAGATGTATTCATGTTTATTACTATTGCACTTTTATAATAAGAAATAAAAATTTGAGATACTTTATTCTATAACAGAAATTTTATATATTCTCTAAAAACAATATAGAAAAATATTCAGAATATGATACCTATGTGAATTATATTAGCTTGCTACGGATTTCGATTTGCCCTGAATTGGCAAATTCAATGCAGACATTAGTTTCCTGATTCTCTATGATGCAGATTGCCAAGATTGCATTTCTAATGGTGTTGGGTTTTTAGAGAGTCATAAAGAAGTACTCTACCAAGCCTTTTTCTTTGGCTTGTAATGGCAGCCTCTTACTGTTTTCACATTGACTTCTCTTTATTTTTATTTATGTCATAATTTTTTTCTATGTAGACAGCAGGTATACAAGACTAGAATTTACACTAAAAACTACTTTTTTTAATTCTTTCTATTATAAAGACCTTATGTCCAAATACAATCTATCCTCAGGCTTAAGAATACACAGATGGCTTGAAGAAAAGGGGCACATTTCATCCCATAACCTAGAATACATATTTCAATATGCTTCCAAACACACTGATAGATGCGTATGTATTTATTTCTTGGTGTGTATACATGTGGGTGGATATGTATTAATGTATACGCATCTATAAAGAGAGAACAATGGGAATACATTGATAAGTATATTGGATGAAGGGGCATATATGTGCTTCTGAAAATGGTATATTGCACAAATATAAGAGGATTTATGGTAATTGTCTTAGTTACCTTTCACTTATTGCTATGACAAAATACCTGATGCCCAAAGTTAGGGAAGGAAAGGTTTATTTCTTTCAGTTCTTGGAAGTTTCAATCCATACTCAGTTGGCTCCAAGGCAGTGTGGCAGGGCAGGCAGCCATTCATGGCCACTGCAAACAGCAAGGCACAAACTGGAAAGAGAAAGACACACCTTCTTCCCATCTTACATCGTATCCTGACTCCACCCCTAGGTGGGTGTAGCACTCACACCACAGATCCCACTGCTTGACAGCAAGCCAATCACAAACACTAGATTTGGTGGAGTCTGTAATTGCATGAGGCTTGGGGGCCACTGACATAAACCATGACGGTAATACTAGGGATCAAATCAATGTTTTTAAATTTTATGAAATCTTTTAACCAGAGCACCAGGTAAAACAATAGAAATGCAAATGAAAATTGAAATATTTCCTGACATTTTATCAACCATCACAGTAAGTACATCCTCAGCAATATTCAATACTTCCTTAAAATGAAAAAGCCTGAAGAGTCACTTGTATTTTAATAGAAAAAATACATGTTTATAATACTTCATTAGCATTCTAACTTCTCTAGATATCTAGCACAATTAGAAATATAGTACTTTTGAAATCACTTAACGAGTCACTATTTCTGCAAAAGAAAGGTAATACTGTATTATTTTCTGCTCTTTTTTACAGGTTCTCTTCCTGTTGTTAAATCTTTGATCATAAAATGTTTACTCCTGCTCTGCTCAAAACTTTAATGTTTAAAAATTTCAGTGAATGAACCAAAGAGATTTTAGTAATATATCAATTCATCTTATCAAGTAGATCGATCTTTAGTAAATTTGCACCAAAAAAAGACATCTGACAGTGCAAGACAGTATTTCAGATGTTAATGTTAAAGACTGTTTTCCAAAGAGCCCTATTGCCATGACATGTGTGTTTCCTGAGGTTCCTGGGGTGAGGCCTGTGAAGGGTGGCAAGGAGGTGAAGAAATACAGACGAGACACAGAATTCTAGGTTCAGGTGGACCCCTCTCTCCTCATGGAAGAGAAGGGACTGCTCAACCACCATAGCAGTCTCATTTGTACACCCCCAAGAAGAATGTCAATTTCAGCTCTGCTGCCTAACACCTTGTGTGACTGGCTGTAGTTGGAACAGCTTGTTTAAGTAGCTAGCTTTGGGCTCTGTGTTTTACGGCTGGGCTTGCTTTAGCCCCACACATATGATCAGTCTCCAGCTTCAATGACTCCCTATACCTATGATTTTTATTTTCCTTGTGCATCATTTTTGAAATTCTCTTCTTCCAGAAAAGAAATACAAATGAAAGTTTTTCTCAGTTATTATCTTACCATCAGTATATACTTAGATGTTGGTACTACTGCTGGAACACAATACCTTACCCAGTGACCACAACAAAATAGAGGAAGGGTTGAATTTGGTTTAGAAATCTGGAGAGGAAATCCATGCTTGGCTCTTCTCACAGAGAATCACCATGGTTGAAGCGTATGGCAGAGCAAAGGTGCTGAGACGTGGAGGTTGGAAAGTAAGCCAAGAAAACAATTTCAGAGAGGAGGCCAGAGACCACACATAGACACCATGGTCATGCCTCTGCAACCCACCCAGACACTCAAAAGTGTGCTCTAATATCCCTTGGATAGATGCCAAACTCACAAAATTGACACTGTGATAATGAATTCTAAGTTTTGTTTTTAGGCTCAATATCTAGCACAGTTTCTAGGGTAGATTTGGTGTTCCATGTCCAATCTGAAAAGCAATGTTTTATTAAGAATTATTAATACTTTTTTGACATTAATAACTATACTTTGGTTTGATTTTTTCTGAAATATGTATTTTGTGTGGCACAAACACATTCTTACCTATAAGCAAGTTTGGAGATGTACATAAATTAAGAAGTCATTGAAAACATATTGCTCACAAAATGTTTTAACAAATATCTGGTGCAGAATCTTTCCACTTGTAAAATGCTAAATTTATTTTTATCCCATACAATTATAAAAATAAAGAAATGTGATGTCTGTAATTATTGAGGTACTGCAACTAAAAATTACAATTATATTCAAGAAGTCAGTTAATTTGTGCTAAGAATTGACATATAGAGCAAGACTGAAAGTTATGTATAAAGTTAATTAAATTGATCACTATGAAATAGTTGGTTACATGAATCCTAAAGGAAATTGAAAAATTGATGAGGGAAAGGACCATTCTTGAAAGTTCAGGAAATTGGACTTTGTTATAACAAATTTCTTTAACAGTTAAAATGATGATGTGTGACTCATATAAAAATTTAATGAGTCCTTTTTGGATATTGTGATTTTAGGAGAGTGTTCAAGTCTTCACATTCTCCCCTAAATTTTCCCTAAGCCTTCTAGAATCTACTTTATTAACAACTATTCTTAATAACAAGTATATTAATCAGTATCTGAATAAGGCAAGTAAGAATTAAAAGCTATTACTCATAATCAAAGAGTAGTTGTATCAGTTTTTCTCTTGAAAGTAAACATGGTAATGCATATAGTAATTTTTTCTGTAATTTCAGTAAGCTAAAAATAGTTGTCATTTTAAGAACACCAGAAAGTTGCTTTATAATTTCGATTCTTCAGAATACTTTTTTTTCTGGAATGGACTCTATTGGCAACATGAACTAACAAAAATGTGTCATGTCATAAAACACAATAAAGATTCAACGATCAAAAAGGTTACAATATCAAAGCTGCAAATTATTAAGTTAAATTATTTAAATTTGATATGGAGAAGAAAAAGATAAGGAAAAAATACACATAAATATGAAAAGGCATAGAAATTGTGTCAAATTTTGTTTTTTCATCACTTATTATACAGATTACCCTTACTACTATTACTATATTATTTTCAAAATATTTGAAACCTAAGATTATTATTGATGCCTTAAGCTTATAATTTTCTATAAAGTATTCTTATTTGGAATTTAATGTAGTATATATATTTCTTTGGAAAGATGTTTTTACTGATAAAAGTAATATATGTACTCATGTTTATTATTATTGTATTTTTAATAAGAAATAAAAATTTGAAATACTTTATTCTATAACAGAAATTCTATGTGTTCTTTAAAAATATAATATAAGGGCATTTTATTGCCCAATTTACTAGATTTTAGAAACAGAAACAAAATATTATCTATTTTCTTATTTTGAAGAAATGAGATTAGGATATTTCTCATGGAAATTTCAATTTACAGCATCATTACATCTAGTTTCAAAGATATCCTGTTGATCCAATTAAGACAAAGTTACACAGGTGCAGTGTCTAGTCCACTTAAAAAGGAAAGGCAACAGACTTGATCAAAACAAATCTCTTCATGACTGCATTGTCAGGATCACTTTTGGAATACTAACAGAAAATATGAATGAAAATTACTATTTCCCAGAATTGTTACATGACTATCTAATAATGGGTATCAGATGTTCTTTCCATTTCCTTCCAAGCATAACTCTGTTTGGAAGATTCAATAAAAGGAACAGCAATTTTGAATGGAAACATATCTGGCATTCGTATCACCTACCTAAGTGAGTTCTGTGTGTTTTGGTTATGATTGGAGAGACACTAAGTGCTTTCTTTTCAATAATGCACTTTACAAAAATATTTCAAAATATGAATTAAACAGTATGTTCATTTTAACAGCATAGATCCAATATTCTTTGAGTTACTGCAGAATAAAGCCATCTTTCCATAGAGAACATTATGACATAGTAATCAAATTAGCTACAAATTAATAATATTTACATTTTTTTGATTATTATGTACCTACTAGGTATCAGTCAACATTATGACAGGTTAAAAATAACAAAGAGGTATAAATATCATGGTTAATTCTAGTAACGGTAGAATAAAACGATAAGGAAATACACTGAAGTGTGAGTGTGTGTGTGTGTGTGTGTGTGTGTAGTTTAGTGGAGAATATTCAGAAAATAAAAGTATCAGAGAATAATATGGGGAAGTTTCATTTCTAAATATGGTAATAAAAGTTTTCCTTTTGAGTGACATTTGATTAAAGATAAAGATGAGAATGGTGACCTGCGGGCTTTTGTATGGAGAGTGTTCCAGGCACCAGCAGCGGCAAGTGCCAAAGCACACGAGCCTGAGTGTACTCACAGAACCAACAGGAAAGAATGGCTGGAGGAACTGACAGCCGGTGGCTCAGAGTCCTAACAGAGAAGCAGAAGCACAGAGGTGTGGAGAGCTCTGGGAGGAGCTCAGTCCCCGTGTCAGTGACGTGGGGGTTACCGCAGCATTTAGACCATTTGTGTAGAACATTTCTCACGTTTTCTACATTGAGAATAATGTATTGGAAAACAAGGACATAACCTGGCTGAACTGTTGTGACCATAGCAAGCCTTCAGGTAAAGATGGTAGGTCATGGCTGGAGCAGCACGAATGCAGCAACAAACGGCATACGTTGGGGTGTATATCAAAGACAAATTCAGTAAGATTTTCTGTCTCATTTGTGGATTGGTTAAAAATATTTAAATGGGTAAAAGCCAAACCTAATATTTTTGGGCTTATTACCTGAAAACTAGGAATTATATTTTCTAAAATAAAAATATGGAAATAATACATTTTACTACATACACATCAAAATTCTAATTAAGAAAAATTAGGTTCGCTTGCCTACCAAGAAGTAAATATTAAATTTGAGTGTGCAGTTGCATTCAAACTTCTGCTGATAGATGATAGAGAGATAGAGAGATAGAGAGATAGAGAGATGATACAATGTTATTACTTCATGGATGGTACTTTATGAATTAAGAATGGAGGAGAATGGAGGAGAACTCATCTAAAGAATGAGTATATGGAAAAAAACTCATAGATTAAAAAATTGTAATTTGGACACTCATATTTAGTAATTGAGAAGATAAGTGGAAAAGATAAGAATTCCCAACAATTAACAAAAAAAATTTATATTTTCCTCTCTCTCTCTTTCTATCTCTGGATAGACAGATAAATAGTCCTTATACATGTCTTCATGTATGAAATCTGTATCTTCATGTATGAAATGTTACATATGATGTACACTGTTTATATATTATCATACTATATTTTTAGCTATTTAAAACAGTTTAGAGGGGCCAGGGCTTTATCTCCAGTGGCATGGCAAGTGTGAGGTCATGGGTTGATCCCCAATACAAAAAAAGGAAAAAATTGTTTAGATGTTTAATTGTGTAATATAAAATATATTTATCATATGTGATATTTGGACTTTTTTTTTTGGTGGTACTGCAGATTGAACTCAGTGTTTTATACATGCTAGGCAAGCATTCTACCACTGAGCTTTTTATTTAGGAAGATAGGGAAGAACAGTCCCTTAAATTCAATCTGGCTCTGATCACGACCCAGGCTAGATTGCACCCTCAGGTACAGTTTTCCCACTTCTCTTTCCTAATGTCTCTAGGCAAGGTCTATTTTGTGTTTTCTTCACTCTACTAAACTGTCTCCTATATAACATCTGGCTGCAAAAGAACTTAAATTGACTGCCAAGATTAACAGGCCTGGGCTGAGGGTTTAGCTCAGTGGCATAAGTGCCTGCTCGGCAAACATGAGGTCATGAGCTCAATCCCTGGTACCAAAACACAGAAACAAACGAATAAAAAGGGTAATGCTCCAGTCATTTTATGTCATCAGCTTGGTACTTATAAAAGTGGAAAAAGTGATAACGCTATAGATTTCAGTCTAACTTATCAACCAGTGCAGCCATGATATCTTTATATAATTTTATAAACTTCCTATCCCAGTCAGTAAACTCTACTTGAATGAATCCTGATCCTCCCTTCGCAGCCCAATTACCCTATGGACAGAAATGTTCTAAGAATATCAAACTTCCTAAAGAATGGCTCTTTCTATTCTGTTCTCTCCATTCATCTTGGCGTATTCAATTCTATTTGATTCTACTAAACCCTGCTTGTAGGTAGAAGTCTCATTATTTATTTTCTTTATTCCATTTTTTGCAGCACCTGAGTGTTTGAAAAAGCTAATGGTGGGTAAGACCCTCAGCCGAATGGTGGGGCGAACTGCGCAGGCTGTGTGTTTCTACCAATCTAAGAGACTGAGTGAGGGCAATTACTAATGGGCTGACTTCACGCAATTATATGTATTTTCTCCAAGTACCATGCCCTTTTCAGGACTGAAGAAGGGACCTGTAATAAAGATTTTTCCTACATCTAATTCCTTCACATTCTCGTAAGATGTGACGTTGCTTCAGGAAATATTCTAATTCATTCTTAGCCAGATAGTTTTGCAACACCTATCCACTCACTGCTGGCCTTAGAAATAAGCTTATCACCAAAATGCTAACGAGAACTTTCATCCCCCTCCAGCTAGTAACACTGAACTAGCACGAGAGGGGCTGCCAAAAGTCCCATGCGGCATTCCTGGCAGTCGTCTGGCAACTGTAATAAAAAGACACAACTTTTAACTGAGGGAGAGAATAGAGCGAATGCCTGGAGCTGTTGATAACCACATTGTTTCCACATGGAGATACTCCCCAGCCCGCGGCACACAGCTCAGCCCAAAACGTAGCCAAGATCCCAACACAGCTGAGTCCTGATGGATGTGGACCAGCCGCTGGATGCAGAGGAGCCTGACGGGGAATTTTCCACCGCCATGCTCGTCCTTCCGCATCTCTACAGTTGAATCTCTCCCTCCTACAACAAACAGCTTTGGCTGCTACAAGGCCATTAGCAACAGCAGCAAGGCAAACGAGTTTCTCTCAGTCCGGAAAAATACACAAACAAATATAAAAATAAAATATAAAAGGAATTGCAACTTCTACAAAAATCTCTGAATTCTAAGACAGTGATAGATATTTTAAATGAAGAGACTAAGATTTCCGCAGGAAGTCAACACTTCCTTGAATAACTTGCATATTTGTTAACAGTGTTACAATGAACTGTGAAACTTCTGCAAAGGAAAATTCTGCCATCAATTAAGTAAACAAGTTTCTTGATTTTTTTTTGTGCTGATCCTTTATTCAATAGTCACTGAATCTCTCCAATAGTGTTTTCTTGCCTATGTATCAATGAAATACTTAATCTCAAAACTTAATATTAATGAATATCATTAACTTGAAAATAATTTTAGAAAGATGTAGAATTTTATTATTTTGGCATATTTCAGAGTGATATTATTAAAATGAGATTTATATTCTGAGTTCTTAAATTTTTTACTTGAACATGAACAGTGAAAAAAGTTAGATAACTTTAGAAATAATTTTTCCGGTCTCAGATATCAAAAATTGATCTATGAATTTAATTTACAAAAGATGAAAATTTCTAGGTTATCTTCTAACAAGCATTATAAGATAAACTAAACCAGTTCACATAATTTTTCTGCCTTTGACTCCTGAAATATTTAAGTTTATGATTGATGATTTATAAAGGGTGAAAAGAAATGCTCTTAGAGCTAGGAAATGACATATGAATTTATTAAATTGTAAAAGGTTTTAAATGTATTTTCTTTTGCATAAAATAACTTTAAAATAATCATTGTTAATCAGTTTTCACTGATGAAAAACTGAACTTTAGAGAGGCAAGATAACTTGTCCAAGATAACGAGCTAGTAAACTGTGCAGAGGATCATACTCTCTCATTCTCATGTTCTTCAGTACACAAGAAAATATTTTCTCGATACCAAAAATCAATATGCAGGCACATATTTGGAGAGTATTCATTTAACAGTAAATAAAACAAACTGAAGGGAATAAAATTTATGAATAATTACAAAAATAAATATAAATAAAATTATTACTCTTGTAAAGTTTATTTAGCTTTTGCACCATACATACAAAGATGTTAGAAACTCATGGTTTTCCAGATAAATTTAATGGAAATATCCAGTTTAACCACATAGGGTCCAGGGCTGGAAGAGAGGCCAACAACAAAGGGAACCACAGAGCCAATTACTGTTAGTCAGCATGATATTTAATCTTTGTGCTGACATATAAAATCTCAATTTTATTCATCAGTGTAAATAGTCTAGCTATAATTTAGCAAAAATTCCAGCTCAATACTCATATTAAAAGCTTTCCAAGATCTTTTTTATGAATATGTCTCTTCTCACTATTTCCAGGATGGTAGACATTTCCGTCAAGGTCAGTCACTTTAGTACCATTGATTTTTATGTTCTATACATGGAAGTTGTACTTTTTCCACACACATGGACCTAATTACCCCCAAGAAACTGAAAATCATATTAATTAAGTACTTGGGGTCCAGACCTGTTCTGGCTGAATTCAGAGAAATATTGCACCTTCTAGCTGGGCAGCATTAACAAGCTCGTTATGATCTATGTCTCTATTGTTCTTCAGTGAGAAAGAGATTCTAACATTGCGTTGCTGTGCTAATATAAAGTTTTACAAAATTTCCTGACAAAAATCGAGCTGTGGCTAAATACAAACCTTTATCGTTATAGCCTTTTTTTAAGAATAAGTGCTATTGGTATCTCCATTTTTTCTGTTTTTGGTTTAAGTTATTGGTGGAGTTATTACTCAAAATAGATTCTATATGTACAATTTTAATTTAAAAATTTTATCATCTGTTCAAATTAACAGATTCCTGAACAAAACACCTGCTGTGCTTGGTTTGAAAAATAAATATTTTCAATACATTTACTCAGGTAGAGAAATTATATTTCAAAAATCTTTTTTTAATTGTTCCCTTGAAATAAGTAATAGAATAATAAAATATACCAATAAGATTGTGCAAAATATTATACTATGTAAATTAACTACCAAACTTAAAATGTTTTATAAATTTAATAGCACTTATAATTTTTTATCTATTCAAGAATGCACATAAAATACTTTGTCTTCATAAGCAAAAGGCTAAAAAAGGCAATTTGTTTCAAATATTTTCACTAAAAATTTATAAATTTTGTATAAAATGTACAAATAAGTCTAGGGATTTAGCTCAGTAGCTTAAGCGCCTGCCTGGCAAACACAAGGTAATGAGTTCCATCCCCAGTAACAACAACAACAAAAAAATTAATAAAATGTACAAATAGTAAGAAATTATAATTTATTATAGCTCATATATATGCATATATATGATTTTGTTCATCAGTTTCACAAATATATATGTATGTATATACATATATGTATATATGCATATATATGTATATATGTGTGAATTTTTTTCTGCTACTAAGTAATAGCCTCCACTTAATCTATATGGACATTTGTTTTATATTTATTTATATTTATTTTATGAGATTGACATCACTAAATTGCCTAAGCAGTCCCTGAATTTGGGATTTGCCTCCTTCAGTCTCCTGAGTAGCTGAAATTGTGAGAGTATACCTGGTGATCAAATTAATTTTTTCTTATTGTTTCCTCTATGTCTGGGACTCAAACCCAGGAGCACTCTACTACCAACTTAATCTTCAGCCTATTTATTTATTTATTTATTTTCTTTAATTTTGAGACAGTATCTTACTAAATTGGCCAGTTTGCACTCAAACTAATATCCTTCTGTTTCAGCCTACATTGGTACTGGGATTACAGGTGTAATTCCAGTACTCACCATGACAAGACCAAATTAATTATTTCTGGGAGAACTTAAACTCGTCATGTTTCTATGTTTTTTCCTTTAATGATAGGTGAGATACCATTATTTAACTGTGTATTATTTAAATATACTTATATTTTCTTAAAAATTTTTAATGATCACGCAATTATAAATGAAAAGCAGACAGCATGTAAATCAGTGCAGGCCCCACAAAACAATAATAATATGAATGAAAACAAAATAGTTTGCTTCTTTTATTAAATTTTTTGATTAGTTTTCAACTTACACAGTAAGATTTTAAACAAGTAGAATTCTTTAGTTTATTCAATACTTTCTAAGTAAATTAAATCATATACTGTGAAGGAATTTAAACTTTCTACTAAGTTTTAAACCTTAAGACATAGTAGCCTAAACATTTTGGCATCATAGTCAATGAATAGTTTACCTTAATAAAGGAATATTATACTGTTTGATTGAGCTGTCAAACTCAAGATCGATGGATAAGAAGTGGTCAGATCAAACAGGGAAACAGTATCAGCCAGGTCATTTGGACTGGGATCAACTAACTCCTGAGTGGGAAACAGATGGTGTAGCCAGATTACCCTCCAGGTATTTTGTCCTTCTTGCCTTATCTATTTCATGAACTCCAAGTTATCCTCAAATTTTGCATAAGGTTTTAATACTTTGTGAATCTTTAACTTCAAACCTTAGGTGTATCCTTCATCTCTCTGACTTCCTCATACCCCGACCATCATCCAATATGATCTGATTTCAGTTTGAGTCATAGTTTGTCTCTATATTTATTTGAGTAACACATTCATAACATCATCTTTACACTTTTGTAGGTGTTGTTCACCTTCTTTGTGTAACTAGCACTGATGCTCTTGTTTACTGCCTTGTTTTCTATTCTGGTTTAAGAGTTGAAGTGCTCATCAGTCCTACCTGCTTTGTGCACTTGCAAAAGTGTTTCACGATTTCTTCAATATCTATCTTTCCTGTTCTTTTATAAAGTCCTAATAGATCAAAATAGGAAGGCAAAATGACATCTAACTAGTTATTCTGCTAGATTCTTAAAATTAATCAGACATGAAAATACCTATTACAAAGACTTTTACTTTAAAATACTTAACCTTTAATAAACATAATAACTGACTTTTTAGAAATGATATAAGCATTTATAATGAAGTTCCTTATTCCACCTCTATAAAAAGCATGTATTTTTAAGTTAGTGACTTATGTTAGAAAAAGAAAACAAAACCTTTCCCATCAATCTCTCATTCTCATTCTTCCTTTACTCATCAAGTTATGATATGATTTCAGAAATACATTTGTAAAAGGATTCAGGACTCAGTCTTTCAAACTGCAACACCTGAAATCATTATAATACAGATAATAGTAACTCTTTCTTGGGAGGTAAACTCACACTGATCAAGCACACAAAGTCTGGTAGTTTATAGCATGCAAGAACTGTATAATTTTCTATACTACATAAATTTCTAACAAAAATATAAGCTCTAAGGTGCAGGCATGTATTTCCACTCTCAAAACCAGATGCTTATATTCAATAACATATTGAAAATATTTAAAAAGGGGTATGCTCTGTCCGAATTATTCTTACTCACTACAGTGTCTTTTGCCTTGCTGAAGGATAGGCTGCCAACAATTAAACTACCTGCTAACATAAATCTACAAGAATAAGATTCTATCTATTGCTGGAACTTTGTTTGGATTTTGGTGGTTTTGGTTTT
Organism: Dolichotis patagonum; assembly: GCA_004027295.1. NCBI lineage: Eukaryota > Metazoa > Chordata > Mammalia > Rodentia > Caviidae > Dolichotis > Dolichotis patagonum. The sequence goes on along the minus strand of PVJX010003488.1, from coordinate 29,654 downwards.
TAGATTGCTTTTATGTGTATAAATAATTTCAATCAGATCACATTCCTTTTGGGAGATTAGAAAAGACTTTTCTGTAAATTACGTAGTACACCTTTCAGAAAATGTTTTGTACCTATATTTAAAAATAATTTAGGACAAGGTAACACAGAGCAGTTTTTCTATCACATAGAATTTTAAATATTCACTATAAGATGCCAGGTGCTTTAAATTTGGGGAATTGAGAGAGGAAGGAGAAAGTAAAAGACAATAAATAATTACTACATTAGTATTACACAAAGTTTACAAGTAATACACAGACATATTTATTATCTCCCTTTTATAACTGAAATGAATCTTGAATATGTCATGTGACTTTCCATATAGATATCATACAGGACAAGAATGTAAACCTACGCCTAATTGCAAAGCATGCTCTTATATAGTGTATCCTATACACAGAGAAAAGACATACTCATGAATAATTCTTTATAGAGACTAAAATATCCACAAAATTCTTAAACTTGCAATTATTCTTCTGTGCATTTAATGAGATGCATAACTGCTAGTGTTCTGCCTGGTAATTAAGACATAAACACTGAACAAATCAGTAAAGAATTGTAATTAATATTAAAAGTTCATTTCTTAAACAGAACAAAGAAAAATAGAACAAGTAGGTGTTCTAATGTCTTTCTTAAGTAATTTGGCCCTCTTAATCCTCTACTGAAAATTATGCCCTAATTAGGTAATAACACTGATAAAAGAACTATGGGTAGTACACAATATATGAATGACTTTCAGTTGCTTTGTCTTAGGAAATAAAGTTTACAGATACAAAAATATTCCCCTACATTGTTAAAACTCTAAAAATGAGTGCTTCATATAGATCAATAAAATAGCAAAACAATCATTTCAATTGGAAAATTCATAGAGATTTTGGAATTTGGACTTTGGCATCATGAAAACTGGAAGATGAATAGACCAAGCAAAAGAAAAAAATCAGGCTACTTCTGACAGATTCAATTGAATATGCAAAATAAAATAAGAGTAAAAAGTCAATGATTTTCAGATATCCAAACAATAAACTAATTTGGATAAATATATTTATGTAACAGACACTCATCAGTATGAAGAGAAGGGCCTGATACCAGAACTACAAGAACCACGAAAAGTGTAAGATCTGTGTATAATGGTGAGATAAGCAGAATTCTATGATAACCCCCAGCTGCCCTTTCCAGAATCAAATATATTTGATCTCCTATGGAATCAAGTACTTACGTTAGATACTGCTGTGAAGAGATTTTTGCAGAATCAATTAAGATCTCAAAATAGTTCATCTTAAGTTAACTATTCTGTTTGGCTTGACTTTAGTCAGGTAGCTCTTCAAAGGGGGCTGGGACCTTTGCGACATCAGAGATTTGAAACATAAAGAGACTTGTTGCCAGGAAATCTTTGTTGCTAGCTTTGAAGATTAAGGATCCCTCACAGCGAAGAATGTGGGGTGTAGGAAGAACCGGATAATGGTCCATAGCTGGAATGCTGCAAGGCAACAGGCACCTCGGGCTTACACAGTGAGGAAATTGCACCATCATCTGAGCTTGGAAGAGAACCCATTGCTCCAGACAAGAACACAGTCATGGGCCCCTGAACTTCACCCTTCTAAGACACGAGCAAAGACCCATTCATGCTGTTTCTGAACTTCAAAATTACAAAACTAAAGTGAATAAATTGGTGGTTTTTTAAGTTGCTAAGTTTGTGATGATTTCTTATGCAACAATAAAAGACCAATAAAGCCCAATATAGTACATCTATCCTCTCACTTTTATTTGTATTTTTTATTTCATAAGTTTATTTTATGTATGTCATATATGCTTCTAATATTTTGTTTTCAATCTAATATTTAAATATTCTAGAAAAGGGTTATTTAGATGTTTAAAAGCACATCATTAATTTTTAAATAAAAAGAACCCATCTGAAGTGAGTTATCTGCTATTGGAGATTTCAAAATATAACCCTAATAGCTAGAAATGTTAATTTCCTATTATCTTGTTTTGAAATTCATCATTGTTTTTTTTTTTAAGATACAATTTTTTTTAATTAAATAAATAAATACCACTGACTTTTCAAAAGTACAGAGTATTTCAACTAGGAAATAGGTGCTCTTAAAGTACAGATATAGGAAGGACCTGTCTTTTTCCCTACAAAATAGAATGAACTATACAAATAGGGAAGTTGAGTGAAAGGTAAAGGGATGATCAAAAATACAGTGAATATTTAAATTTTTAAATTTTAAATTTTTAAACACAGCTATCCCATCGTTCTTGCCAATTTGTGCAGCTGTTCTGGAAATCTTTCATGACTTTCTTAACAAGGTGTGATTAACATTCTGGTGAACATCACTGTCACCTGCATCCACTGGAAAGACAGGGTCATAAAAGCACAGTGAGATGTCCTCACCCACCTGAGTCAACAGAGCTGACCCTGTGTGACTGTCACTGTTCCCTACAGTCAAAATGACAATGACAGGTCAGCATTTTGAATTAATGCAGGATGCTGAGGCAGCCACAACAGTGCAACTAAAGACACTTCCACAAGTTCCAAGACTTCAGAACACTCTTCTGACATGGAAAGAATGATGAAATAAGTCTGTTTGAAGAAAGGGGGAGTATCCTGAGGGGCATTAATAGCAATGTGACTTCTACTTTAATAAAATTTTAATGTTTATACACATAATATTTTCAATCATCCCCCCAAAAAGACAAAGAGACACACTTTTGGAATACACGGGGGACTGGGAAGTCAGTGTGTCAGCACTGGCCAAGACGAAGAGTCCAAGCTAAGCAGTATTTATTGTATGCACATGATATTTGGAAGGATTTTCCAATTATCATAGATGACTTAGATGGCAACAGTGGTCTTAAATTGATGAAAATCTTATGATAGAGAGGACCTTGGGTTGTGCAGAGTGTTCTTAAAATAGCAAGTGGGAAGACATAGCAGGTTAATGAGGAATGTGTTCTTTCCCTGGAGCAAGATCTTTTCTTTTTAAATTGTTACTCTGTTCTCAATGAATTAGGATGTCTTCTATTGATGTAGTTTTTCCCTGGAGCACCACAGCATGATGGTACTACTTAGGCCTCAATTGTGACTGGAGGCACATGCTATTTCACATACCAGAGCCAGCTCCCATGGAGAGACAGTGGGCCTCAGGCAAGCCGTAACCACAGTTTTGGTAAACTATTTTTCACAAAAAAATTATACAGACAAGTGAGGAACAAGTTAGGGACACCAAGGTCATATCCTGATTCAGATACACCCAGATCCCTCCAGGCACACTTAGAAGCACCAAACCATCATGCTGACATTCTGAGTTAAATGGCCTAGGGACTATAATATCTCATTCCTGGCTTCTTCCTCTTAACCTGCCCTTTATCTCTTAGCTGCCACATGATAAGTGCTTTTCCTCAGCCTTGCCCTACTATCATGAGGTACCTTCTCACCATCACCCTACAGCAAAGGGAGTGGATTAACATAGATTGAAACATGCACCAAAATGAACCTTTCTGCAAGTTGTCACAGTGACAAAAAACTGCCACAGTTATTTACTTCAAAAGTATTACTTGTCCATGGGCTATGTATTATATGTATTAGGTTAGGAGGAATTATATGATTGGCAGATAGTCCTGTGCATGGAGAATCTTACAGTCTGACTCTCATGTCCTGATCATAGTTATTTTAGGAGCATTAAATCCTTTTCCTATCTACATAATATTCTATTTTGCACAGATCAGAGAACAAAGCATAAGCCTGAGAGAGCCGGGACTAGCCTAAAAGAAAATAAAGTAAAAGTAGCCTCTCTCTTACATTCACTTATACTTGCTTCACAAGGAGATCAGTCTTATCTGTTCATATTCTTGCTTAATATTTTACAGTTCATTAACCCAATTCACACTATACTTATTTAAATTGAGACAAGTTTTTAAAAATTATTTTTGTTTTGTGTTTACAATCATTAAACTCCCTTCTAACTAGCTGAGTGTTAAAGTAGTATGGTTTTGTGGCTGTAGATACTCCTGTAAGAACTGATGGAATTGTAGTACATAACATTTAAGCATTCCAGTTTTTGTATGTAGTTTGTAAATTTATAAAATAAATAATGAAGTTAAAATAAAAATGTGTCAACCACATACTTAAAAACAAAATCACTTAAAATATATGAGCCATGAGATCACACATTATTGTACTGGACAAACTTTTGACATTTATTATCTATGTTACATTAGGGAACTTTCATTCAACTACTATAAGTTTCATTTTTTAAAATTTCTAATATAAGATTATAACATACTTCATAAAGATATATTTAATAAAGTTGAGAAAGTAAGCACAGATTTTAGCAGCATAGCCAAAGCACAATACACTCAACAAACACTGTATCTACATTTTTTAAGTAAAAGTAAAAACTTAATTACAGAAACCAAAATAGTTCAAATCTAGTTTTGTGTTACAAACCTCTGTGAGTGTTCAGTATGATAGTTGTAAGGCATGCGTACAGTTTATAGAGCAATTGTGATTTACCAATGAAAAATATGTATCTGATTTCTTTATGTTTTTTTTTTTAATTTATAGGACAGAATGTGGAAAGTGTCATTGTCATTGCAGTGAAGGAAGTAAAACCAAGAAATGTTAAGTAAGTTGTTCTGGGTCACAATATAATGAACAGCGAGTCCATGCAGTACTTCTTAGAGTTGTTACATGTGGTTTTACCACACTGTGCTGAGAACTCCCAGCCTGGAAGTCCTGCTGCTTCTGCTTTCTCTTGTCAAATTCGCTACAAGACTTTCTCCCCACCTTAATGTAAAATTGATTATTCTTTCTACATTGCTTCACAGCCTGATATCCTACCACATCATACTATGACTTGTAGCCAGGAATCCCCTCCCCAAACTTCACACAGAAATAACTTGGGGACTTTGAAAACTGGTTGGATCTAAGGTATGTTTTGCTGAGATCAGTCATGTGATGCTGGGATTGATTCATTTTTTGATGCTAGGGTTTAAGCTGCCCCACACTGGATGAGAATGCTTCCCACAGAAAGGGTGGGTACCCAGAATAGGACATAGGAGACAGGAGGAGCATCACTGCTGGTCTCCTACTGCTTGGTACTTTTTCTGTCTTCTCCTTGCCATGAACTGTTTCTCCTCTGTGATGCCTCTCTACCATGCCACTGCCTACGAGCCAGCCAAATATGAACTTAAACCTCTACAAACTGTGAGTCAATATAAATCTTTCCTCTTTTAACACTGGGTGATAGATATCTTGCTCCATCAACAAGAAAAGTAACTAATGCAGACTTTGTTACTCAGACTAGCATCCTTCTATATCTTTATGTGACTGTGTAGTTCAGGAACCTTTGGAACAGACTTGTGAGAAGTTTTAGAAAGATCTAGAGCTGCTGGTTGAGCAAACAACCTGTAATTCATTTAAATTGTACCTGATGGAAGATTCTGGTCAAAGCTAGAAATATCAGAATGTTGATACAAAAGCTGATAGCAAACTCCAAGCTCAACAATTTTCTGCTGGGAAGAAGGACTGCAAATAATGTGTGTTATGCATTGACAGAAAGTCTGTCTGCATTTTGTTTTTGTCTGGAGACTTTGTCTGATGGAAATATTAATGGTAGTGAGCTAATTATTCTCACAAAAGAAATTTCAAAACAGTGTAAGTTTGAGGCTGTGACATGGTTACCGTTGGGGCTTTCAGTCAGATGTATGTTGAGAAACAAGAGCAAAGACTCCAGCAGAATGATTTAAAATGTTGTGTGTTTGACCAGAAAGGAAGCTTCAGTAAAGTTGAGGACTATAAAGATGGAGACAAAAAGAATTTAGTTGGTAGGAAGGATCAAGAAAATGGAAAAGATGACTTCAGGACATCACAAGAAACAGCAGGAGTCCAGGCTTTACAGCCTCAAGATTGAAAGGTGAAAAAATTTGCTTTGAGAAACGAGGCCCAGGGTATCAAGTTCCAAAAGGGCAATGGCTGTAGAATTTCATTCCTCTTCCATAAAGAGATTATGTGAGTCTTTTGTGGCCAAAAATGAAATGTTATGGCTTTTATTGTAGCAGAAGATGCCCCCACCATCAGCCAGTATATTTGTTGTTAGTTATCCAGATAATAGTTCTGGTCACATTTACTGTTATTTTTCCTTCTTAGAAGTAACTTTTCACTATGATGCAAAACTGGTCACTATGGTGCACATTGTGAGAACCAATCCCTAAATGACAAGCCATTCTGCTTTTATATTTTCTGCTTGCTTATCCCACATAAGTCCTAGACCACCACAGATGGAGGCCTGATACTTTGGGAATGACTCTACATAAATAAGTCTGCCTCCAAATCCTGTGTGTCATTGTGGTGTTTCTGTTTGCCATTACATCATCTTCATGTGTGCCACCCAACCCCAAAGACTCATGTAGTCATAGATGGGAATTTTATGTAGGGTTTGTGATACTGAGATCAACAATGTGATGGTGGGATTGATTCATGATTCAGTGCTAGAAATGACAGTAGACAATATAGTTCGAATGAAAATACTGACTACTATAAATCCTTAGATGAGTGAAACCTCAAGTTCATATATCATAGTATAAGTAATGCAAGTTAGAAGATGACAGTTCATCTGTGTGTGCGTAAGAAAAGCAGAAAGCTTCATGGTGATTGAGTTTGAGTGGAATGATGAAGGGTACTCAGTATTTGCCCCAGAAAAAGTGAAGGCATTGGTATAAATAAAGGAACATTGTATATTTTTGATACAATGACAGTAAGTAACCTGACTGGAACAGAGCTTTCAGTTTGAGAGATAGGTCAACAAAATATATTTCCAATTATTTATTTCCTGAGCAAACTTGTAGACATCTGCTATTTTTTATTGCTACTTTTCAGCAAAAATCCAAGAAATGAGGCTCAGAGTTCAGTAATCAGGCAATTGATTGGTGTAAGTCGAGTCCTCGGTTTTCTCTTAGCATTGAAAAAAAAGTGATGTTATGGTTAAAAGGAATTCTAAAGAAAATTAGGTTATGGATTTGGTTCAGGTAAGAAACAATTTAGGGTATACAAATATTATCATGTGCATAAAAAGCTTTTGATAAGGTCCAACACTCATTCATGATAAGAACCTTACAGAGAATTGGAATAGAGGGTCTTTACCTCAATATGATAAAGGCCATCTATGGCAAACCAAAAGCCAGCATCATATTAAATGGTCAAAAACTGAAAGCCTTTACCTTAAAATCAGGCACAAGACAAGGATGTCCCCTGTCACTGCTCCTATTCAACATAGTACTGGAAATACTAGCCAGAGCAATAAGACAGGAAAGAGAAATAAAAGGAGTAAAGATTGGAAAAGAGGAAGTTAAATTATCATTATTTGCAGATGATATGATACTTTACATAGAAGACCCTCAAAACTCCATGGAAAGACTCCTAGATATAATAAATAAATTCAGCAAGGTAGCTGGATACAAAGTCAATACTCAAAAATCAATAGCATTTCTATACACTAAGAACAAAAGTACTGAGAGAGAAATAAGAGAAGCCACACCCTTCACATTAGAGTCCAAAAAAATGAAATACTTAGGAATTAATCTCACAAAAGAAGTAAAAGACCTATACAATGAAAATTATAATACCCGGAAAAAGGATATCAAGGAAGACCTCATAAAATGGAAAGACATCCCCTGTTCATGGATAGGAAAAACAAACATTGTGAAAATGGCCATTCTCCCAAAATTACTATACAGATTCAACACAATCCCAATCAAAGTACCATTATCATACCTCATAGATCTAGAGAAATCACTCCTAAAATTCATCTGGAACCAGAAGAGACCTAGAATAGCAAAGGCAATTCTAAGCAGCAAAGGCAAGGCAGGAGGCATCACAATCCCTGACTTGAAATTATACTACAAAGCTACTGTCATAAAATCAACATGGGACTGGAATACCATGAAGACCTGAAGATCAGTGGAATAGATTGGAAGATACAACCACAACCACAAACTCACTCAACCACCTTATGTTTGTATAAAGGGGCCAAATATGCTCACTGGAAGAATGACAATCTCTTTAACAAATGGTGCTGGAAAAACTTGCTATCCATATGCAGAAGACTAAAACTAGACCCATGCCTATCACCATGTACTAAACTAAAATCTAAATGGATCAAAGACCTAAATATTAAAACAGAAACACTAAATCTGCTAGAAGACAAACTGGGTAAAAATATCAAAGATATAGGGGTAGGAAGAGAATTCATGAACAAGAATCAAACTGCACAGGAAATACTTCCCAGAATCAATAACTGGGACCACATCTTATTGAAGAGTTTCTGCACATCAAAAGAGATTTCCAGCAGAGTGAAAAGAAAACTCACAAATTGAGAAAAAATCTTAATGGACAGTCCCTCAGACAAAGGACTTCAGTCTAGAACTTATAAAGAATTAAAAAAAATTAGACCCTCGAAATTCAAAGACCCAATCCAAAAATGGGCATGTGAAATGAATATACACTTCTCAGATGAACAAATATGAATGGCAAATAAATACATGAAAAAATGATCATCATCATGAGTCATGAGAGAAATGCAAATTAAAACCACACTGAGATTCCACCTCACTCCAGAAAGTTTGGCCAAGATAGAAAATACTACCAACAACAAGTGTTGGAGAGGCTGTGGGGGAAAAGGAACTCTTCTACATTATTGGTGGGAGTGTAGAGTGGTGCAACCACTGTGGAGGTCAGTCTGCAGATTCCTCAAAAAGGTGGGTTTGGAGGTCCCATTTGACCCAGCTATTCCACTTCTAGGCATATTCCCAGAAGATCTGAAAACATCATACCACAGAGACATATGTGCACCCATGTTTATAGCAGCACAATTTGTAATAGACAGATCTTGGAAAAAACCTAAGTGCCCATCAACTGAGGAATGGATAAAAAAGTTGTGGCATTTTTGTACAATGGAGTACTACTCAGCTATAAATAATGATCACATTGAGATATTTATAAATAAATGGACACAACTTGAGACCATACTCATAAGCTAATTAAACCAAACTCACATGTGTAAATACTATATAGTCTCCCTAGTATGAGAGTTGGTGAGAGTATATAAGATTTTTATGGTACTCATGAGTCCCAGTCTCATAGCTTTGAAGCCTTTCAATCTTTTCATTCATCAGTTGGAATGGTTTTATCCTGTTTTGTTTGACTTTATTATATGTGATGCTATGAACAGCTGTTTTGAAGAGAACAAAACATTATGACAGCTATTGCTGATTTAATACTGTCCTTCTTAGAAGTCCTACCAAGCTTCTATTCTTCTATTTTCATTGGTTCTATCTATCACATTGTGTCTTATTGGGATTTGAATATGTGTGAAAGTATAAACAAAATGTTTTATTGAAAATGAGATAATATAGTACCCATTGATCATTCTCTGTTATTTGGTTCAGGATACCCTGTAATTCTTTCACTATTGGAATGATTTTATACTTTTTTGTTATGTTTGATATTATCATCTTTGAAACTATGCTCAACTATAGCAGATAAAGAAATATTGTGATAGCTATTGTTAATGTCTAGTTGTCTTAATTTTAAGTATATTGTTGCCTATGTTGTCCAGTTCCGATCTGCTCTGTACTGAACTATTTTGTCTTATTCTCTTTAAAATAGAATGGAAAAAAATATTATCATGAATTATGTGTAGGAGTACCTAATAAAAGGATTGTTTACAATTAAGAATGATAATAAAAATGGAACCATTTTAATATAATGTGTTAGAACACAGATTACACCAGGTAGATTTGCAGCAGATCATTTTCTCCCCCCCACACACAAATTCTTGGAGCTTAACTAAACTCATGTATATTTTTAAAATACATTGTGGAATATCAAGGGAAAAAGAGCTATCTATTTAGAAACACATTCACATTTATATTTTTAATTTATATATTAAGATATTATTCACATAAGATTATGAACCTTGCATACATCTCTCTTCATCCTGCTGAATCTCTATTTGTCTATATTTATTAGGAAGTTTAAAATGAACAAATACATAAAGAGAGTCCCTATTCAGTTTCTATTGGTAACTTCCTTTTTTTGTCTTAAATCCATGCTTCAATATATTGTTTTATCACATGCCTTTCTGTGAAAGTACTTCTTTCACTGGCAGTAATCTTGTCATCATTTTCTGTTTTGATTAGGACTATTTTGGTTGGAAGAGTACACTTAGAGGGATGTCAGCAAGACAGTGTAGGGATATGAAGACACAGGCCCACCTTTCTCTTACAGAAACATCAGATAAACAGTACGTAGATTCAATTTCCTTTCCGAGAAATCTGTAGACCAGTTAAGAGGCTCCTGTGCCCCAACAGAGTGTGTAAAAACATGTGCATCAATGCCAGTAGAAACTTTATGGCACTCTGATGTCACAGATCCTATCTGGGACAACATTACACAATGTAGGGGAAACTCTAAAGTCCATACGCCTCTCTGGGAAAGAAAAACAATAGACCATCTGTCTAGTATTGTGAGATTACAAGGCACTAATTTCAGTCTTTCCTCTTTATGAGCGCTTATAGAACTTGGCACATGCCTGGGAAAACTGACATGCTTGGGAAAACTGAGAATAACCAGCAAAACAAACACATGAACAAACAAAAAAATAAACTCAGAGATTTACCACTGCTCCAAAAAATGTGCAAGACAGAGTCCATTTTGGTGGGTTTACTCTCATATGATGAAAATGAATGGAAAAACATGTTAAATGGTTCAGTTTTGGGTCATTTTATCACTTATATCCAAATAATTTGGATATTTATGGGACTCACTATGTACAGGGTTAGGGTTTAGGGTTAGGGTTAAACTTAACCCTAACTCTAAGGAGACACAGAAAGAAGAGAAAAATGTTAGTTAGCTGGCATACAGTTGCTTCAAAGTTCATGTAGGAGAGCAGAAAAATCCAAGAGAGCAAGAGATTTTAAGCCTCCAGCAAAAAAGAAATAAAATTCTTCTAATTATAAATCTAAATGCAAAACTGCAGATATTTATCCAAATACAAAGTTTAATAAGGCCAACAAAATTTTCAGTTAGGCTTAATCTGGGAAGGGCTTTCTCTGTATTAATCCATGAAGACTGGAAGGATACGTAGTTCTTATGTGTACCAGCATAAAATTACACAAGATATGAAGAAATGAAAGAAAGTGACCTAATCAAAAGCAAAATAAATAAATAAATCACTAGAAAACAACTCCAAAAATGAAGAAGTATGTGACTTATCTGATAAAATTTTAAGATAACTACCATGCAAATACACAGTGAGCTTAAGACCACAATCATGAAAAGTGACATGTTGAACAACAGAACATAAAAAATTAACCAAACATATATTTTAAAACTGAAAAATGTGCACATTGAATACAAAAATTCAGCAGTTTCAAAAGTGAACTTGATAAAGCAGAAGGTATAATCAGTGAACTCCAAAAATGGTTATTTGAAATTACCCACTAAGCCAGGACTGTGTACTCCACCGTGCTGTGCTTCCTGTGCACCTCACAGATGACTGGACTGACACCACCAGCCTGCCCCTCTGCCCAGAACTGCCTATGCCACCATGCCATGCTTCCTGTGCACCTGGTGGATGCCTAGACCCAGGACACTTGCTGGCCCCTCGGGGACACTCCCTACCTTTGACCTAATACCGCTATTGATCTTCAGTTCCACCCTTTCTCCCAGAACCTTGGACTACAGCAGATTAACTGTGCTAGGTTGATGTAGACTAAGTAAATACCTCATCCAAACAGAGGATCTGAGCAGACTCCAATCAGTGTGGTGAGTATGCCTCTAAAATAGAGGTATACAGTAGGTAAATAGGGCCTGTAGTAAATCTCCCTCCAACTAACTGTAAGACCTTGGTGAGTCTGACAAGAGTGACTTGTCAGACTCCTTCCTGACAAGGACTCCTTCCTGCACACAAAGAACATCAGGTGGAGTGAGGAGTGTGCCAATAAGGACTCCCCTATCTTGGAGAAAATCTAAAGGGCTTATGAGACACACAGGCACACAATAGGGACAAAGTAGGGCCTCAGCCAAAACAAACACTATAGATAGGGAGATTTGATGACCTGGAATAACCTGAAGATAAAGTAACAGCAGGAACTAAAAGCTGACCTACATCAATCCTCCTAGGCTTATCAGCCCAGAAGAATATAGGATTTACTCAACAGGCCCTGCATGACGAATTCAGGTGACTGGCCCTCCTCTTCACTCTGGTACTCAGGAATCAGACAAACATTAACCACACAGTAGAACCCTAAGGTCCACACTACCAACAGTTGAGACTATTGGGATGGAAAGATCAAGTAATTGCCTAAAGGGTGAAAACAACAAAACAAAAAAGCAAAATGCAATCGCAAACATCTAGCCTATAAGGAGCAAGTATAAACAACACTAACATAGAGGACTTAAAAAGTCATACCCCAGAATCTCTAAAAAGATAGCAAATGAAATAATAAAAAACCATGAGGATATAGAGGAAATCAAATTAGAAATAGTTTATTATGTAAAGACAGAAATAACCTCCTTAGTAAAGGAGCTGATCATCATAGCCAGAGAAGAAATAGATTAAAAAAATACAAGAACATGGGAAATTGATTGAAACCTTGAATGAACAATACAGAAAACAAGCAGAATCTATAAAACAAATTCAAAAAGGTATCCAAGAAACAAAAACTTCTACTGAAAACTGGCAAAACCATTTAAGTGAAGCTGAGGATAGAATTTTAGACCTTGAAGATATGATCACAGTCAGCGACCATGAAAGAGTAGGACTCCTAAAAACAACAAAGCTACATGAAATGACAATACAGCACCTTCAGGATGATGTCAAGAAAATAGTATAAGACTAATAGGTATCAATGAAGATGTAGGGGTCAATGCTAATGACATAGAAACTATTCAGAGAAGTAATAGAAGAAAATTTCCCAAACATGTGGAAAAAGTCTGATATACAGATAAATGAGGCATATAGAATGCCAAACAGTCACAACCAACAAAAATCTACAACCAGATAATAAGAATTAGAATCCCAGACATGCAACATAAAAACACAGTACTAAAATCTGTTAGAGAAAAGACACAGCATACCACTCAAGGAAAGCCCATTAGAGTCATAGCAGCCTTTCAGCACAAGTCAAAATGAGCTTGGAGTGAGATATTTCAAGCCCTGAGAGAAAACAACTTTCAACCCAGACTGATGTACCCAGCAAGCTGTCTTTCAAATTTAATGGAGAAAAAAGATACTTCCATGACAAAGAATGACTGAAGAAATTCACATCCCCAAAACCAACCCTATAAAAAATAATGAAAGACATACTAGATACAGATAAAAATGACCACAATCTCCAGAACAACAACAGAAAGAAACCACCAGGTAGGACAAGCAATTAAATAAGTGGGAAAAGCAGAAAGCAAACAACTGGAACATAACATGGCAAAGTTGAGCCAGTATGTATCTGTTATATCCACAAATATAAGTAGCCTCAATTCAACTATCAAAAGAAATTGGTTGACAGAATGGATCAAGACATATGATCCCACAATATTTTGTATACAAGAAACACATCTGACTCAAAAGGAAACTCATAGATTAAAAGTCAAAGGATACAAAACAGTACTCATGCAACAGGAACCCAGAAAAAATCAGGGGTGACTATTCTATTTGCAGACAATGTGAACTTCAAACCTAAAATGATTAAAAGAGATAAAGAATGTCACTAAATGCTCATTAGTGGAAAAATTCAAGAGGAAGAACTAACAATAGTAAATATATATGCACCAAATACAGGAGCACCAAACTATATAAGACAAATACTAATGAATATGAAAAACCAAATACACAAAAACACAATTAAAACAGGGAACCTTAATAGCCCATTGTCACAAAGAGTTAGATAAACTAGACAAAAAATCAACAAAGAAGTGATAGAACTGAATCATACCTGATAACAATTGGACTTAGTAGATGTTTACAGAGTGTTCCACCCAACCACATCAGAATACACATTCTTCTAAGCTGCACGTGGGAACATTCTCCAAAATAGACCATGTACTCTCCCATAAAACATTCTTAAGTAAATACAAAGGCATTGAAAGTATCCCATGCATAATATCAGATCATAGTGCACTTTAACTGTAAATTAATGGCAAAAGAAATTACAAAACCTGCATAAATACATGAAATTAAATAACAACCTTTTGAACAACCAGTGGGCTACAGATGAAATTAAAGAAGAAATAAAGCAATAACTACAATTCAATGAAACTGTGGAAACAACAAATTGTAATCTGTGAGATGAAATGAAAGCAGTCTTAAGAGGGAAATATATAGCAATAAATTGCCATATCAAAAAAACAGAAGGAGCACAAATAAACAACCTAACGCTTCATCTTAAGCTATCAGAAAAAGAAGAGCAAGTTAAACCCAAAGCTAATAAAAGAGAGGAAATAGAAAAGTTTAGAACAGAAATCAATGCAATTGAAACTAAAAAAAAAATACAAAGAATTAATGAATCAAAAAGCTGGTGTTTTGAGAGAACTAACAAAATTGACAAGCCTATAGCTAACCTTATCAAGAAAAATAAAGAAAAAACCCAAATTCATGCAATAAGGACTAAAAGAGGGAAATTACTACAGATCCCATGGAAATTCAAAAGATCATGAACACCTACTTTGAAAATCTCTACTTACATGGAGTAGAAAAAACAGGGATAATGGACAGATTTCTAGAAACATAAGAACTACAAAAGCTCAACCAAGAAGATATAGCAATTTTGAATAACCCAATATCAGCTATTGAAATTGAAAACATAATTAATAACTTACCAACAAAGAAAAGCCTTGGTCCCAATGGATTCATAGCTGAATTCTACAAGAAATTTAGGGAAGATTTGATGTCAATATTCCTTAAACACTTCAATGAAATTGAGAAGAAAGCAATCCTCTTTAAATCATTCCTGGAGGCAAATATTACTTTTTTACCAAAATCATAGACAGACTGAACCATAAAGGAGAAGTATAGGCCAATCGCACTAATGAATATTGATACAAAGATCTCAATAAAATACTGGGAAATAGAATACAGCAAATCATCAAGAAGATTATACATTGCAAACAAGTGGGATTCATTCCAGGAATGCAGGGATAGTTTACAATACACAAATCAATAAATGTAATACACCACAAAACCAAAGAGCCAAAAACAAAAACCACATGGTCATCTCATTAGATGCAGAAAAAGTTTTCAACAAGGTCCAACACTTGATAAAACACAAGATAAAAATCCTTCAGAGACTTGGAATACATGATGTCTCCCTCAATCTTATAAAGGCCATCTATAACAAACCAACAGCCAACATTACACTAAGTGGACAAAAACATGAAAGCTTTTAAAAGACATATCAGATAGATAGAGTAAAATCAGGAACAGGACAATGATGTCCACTATCACCACTTCTTTTCAATATAGTTCTGGAAACACTAGCCAGGGCAATTAGACAAGAGAGAGCAATAAAAGGAATAAAGATAGGAAAGGAAAAATTTAAATTATCACTATTTGCAGATGACATGATACTCTATATAGAAGAACCAAAAGATTCCATTAAAAGAGTACTAGAGGTAATAAACAAATTCAGCAGTGTAGCTGGATACAAAGTCAATGCTCATAAATCAATAGCATTTCTGTACACAAGCAAAACACTCACAGAGAGAGAAATTATGGAAATATTGTCTTTCACAATAGCATCTAAAAAAATGAAATACTTAGGAATCAACCTAACTAAGAATGTAAAAGACCTATTTGCTGAAATTATGCTACATTAAAAAAGGAGAATGCAGAGGATATTATAAAGTGGCAGGATATTCCTTGCTCTTGGCTAAGAAGAACCAACATTGTGAAAATGTCCATACTCCCAAAACTATTATACAGATTTAATGCAATCCCAATCAAAATACCATCGACTTACCTCACAGATCTAGAGAAACACTGCTAAAGTTCATTTGGAAACAGAAGAAACCTAGAATAGCAAAGTCAATTCTGGGCAATAAAGGAAAGGCAGGAGGCATCTCAATTCCTGACTTGAAACTATACTACAAAGCCACAGTGATAAAATCAGCATGCTACAGGCAAAGAAATAGACCTGAGGACCAATGGAACAGATTAGAGGATGCAAGTATAAGTACAAAGACCCTCAGCCACATGATATTTGACAAAGGGGCTAAACATGTTCACTAGAAGAGGAATAGCCTCTTTAATAAATGGTGTTGCAAAAATTGGCTGTCCACATGCCAAAGACTGAAACTAGATCCATGCCTATCACCATGCACAAAACTAATGTCTAAATGGATCAAATACCTAAATGGTAAGACAGAAACCCTAAGTATTCTGTAAGACAAGGTAGGTAATAGTCTTGGAGACATAGGAGTAGGCAGAGAATTCATGACCAAAATGCAAACTGTACGAGAAACACTTCAAAGAATCAACAATTGGGATCTCATATTATTCAAAAGTTTCTGCACTTCAAAAGAAATCACCAGCAGAGTGAAAAGAAAACCACAGAATGGGAAAGAATTTTACCTAACAACCCCTCAGACAAAGGACTTATATCCTGAACATATAAAGAATTGAAAAACATCAAGCCCCCGCAAATTCAAAGACCCTCTCCATTAATGGGCATCTGAGATGAACGCACAGTTCTCAGTTGAAGATATACATATGGCAAATAAATACATGAAGAAATGTTCACAATCACTGGTCATTTGAGAAATGCAAACTAAAATGGCATTGAGATTTCATCTCACTCCAGAAAGAATAGCTGCCATCAAGAAATCAACTGATAACAAATGTTGGTGGAGCTGCGGGGAAAAAGGAATGCTGCTCCACTGTTGGTGGGAGTGTAGACTGGTGCAACCACTATGGAAATTAGTATGGAGATTCTGCAACAAACTAGGACAGGAAGTTCCATTCAATTCAGCTATTCCTCTCCTCGGTATTTTCCCAGAAAAATTGAAAAGATCATCTTACAGTGATATATGTGCACCCATGTTCATAGAAGCACAATTTTAATAGCTAAATATTGGAAACAACCAAAATGCCCATCAACCGCAGAGTGGATAAAAAAGATGTGGTTTTTTTTTACAATGGAATATTACTCAGTTATTAAAAGGATGATCTTGAGGCCTTCCTAGTTAAATGGAGACAAATTGAGACTATCCTCATAAGTGAAATAAATAAGAATCATATTTATAAATATCACATTGTGTCTCTAGTGTAAAAAATAATAAGAACTGTGGGAGTAATAAAACCCAAAAATGTGTAATTGCTATTGTAAAAAATTTAGGAAAAGAAAGTGTTCTAGGATTCTTAAGTGTGTAGGATTGATAACCATATTTCTAAGTTTTTGTTGGATAGTTGAACAAAACTGTTTGCAATCTCACTGTTTGAATGTCCACTTCATAAGCTTTAATTCTGTAACTTTAACAACTACTTCTAAGATGACAATATGTAATTTATCAACTAATGATCTCTTACTTTTTTTGAAATTCTGTATTATTTATACCCTTTTTTCTGTTTTGCTTTTTTTTCTCTTTAAATAAAATTTTAAAAAATAGAAATTACCCACTAAGTGAAGAAAAAAAAGTGTTTTGAAGAGTAATGAAGAAACCAAAAGGACTTATGGGATACCATCTAGTGTACCAATATACTCATGTGGAAATCTCAGAAGAAGGAAGTGAACAAGTTGAAGAAAGCTTATTTAAAGAAACAATGGTTCAGATTCTCCCAAATCTGGTAAAGAAAATAGATATCAAAATCCATGAGGCTCACAGCATTAATAAATTATACAAATCCAAATGAATCACCCAAAAACTCACAAATTTTGAAAGTTCAATACAAAAAGAAAAATTTTAAGGTATAGTACTAAACTTACATCCTATTTAGGGAAACCTCCATAAGAATATCTGTAGGTTTCTTTGTTAATCCTTGTATCCCAGAAGGAAATAGAACAATATAATCAAAGCACTGAAAGAAAAATAAAACTTGTTAATCAAGAATTCCATATCTGGCAAAAATATCATTTAAAAATAAAGTATGAATTAAATGTGTTCTCAAACAGAAACTAAGAGTTCATCAACACTAACTTGCTTTAAAAGAAAGGTTCAAACGATATTTTTCTCACCAGTAATCAAACTCAGGCCCTTGTACTTGTGAGGCAGGTGCTCCTCAGCTGACCTATATCCAAGCCCTTGAAAAAATTTTTGCAATTTGAGAGAAAAGAACTTTCAAGAGCCAGAAGACAGCATTTGAAAGTGCAAAGCCTGACAGTAAAATAACTATATGGACAAGTAAAGAATAATAGCATACTTGTGTATAAATCAAATTTTTGTAATGACAATGTTATTTAATATTACAAAATGCTTAGAACAAATATTGTAGCAGAAGATGCCCCCCAGCCAGTATACTTCAGTCTGTTAGTTGCCCAGGTAATAGTTCCAGTTAGCGTTATTTTTGTTTCTTGGAAATTATTGGTCACCGTGATGCATGGCTGGCCACTATGTTGCAGGTTGTGAGAACAAACCTCCAACTGACAAACCATTCTGCCTCTGTACTTTCTGCTTGCCTATCCCATGTAAGCCCTAGAGCACCAGAGGTGGAGGCTTGATTTTTTGGGAATGATCCCAGGCAACATCCCTCAACATAAAGTAAATCCTCCTCCAAGTCCTGGGTGTTGTTTCAGTGTTTCTCTTTGCCACAGCAATATTATAAAATGGTTTGATATCATTATGATCATCACCATCGTAATTCACTATTTCACTGTTTACCTTTATGTATTTCAGTAAATACCAAGTACCCTAAGTAATATTATTTCCTTAATACTTTAAAGTAAACTTAAGTAAAATCATTTTAAAAAACAACCTCTGTTTAAGTGACAATATAGTATACAAAATCACAGCTTTGATGGTTTTTGGAAGAAATGAGAAACTGTTCAATAGGTGTCATGTCTCTGTCATGCAAGATAAATAAGTTCTAGACATTTCTTTTGCAAGAATACATTATATATATATATATACATATATATATCATATTTATTTAATATACTGGTCAATATTTCTCATGAATTTATTTTTACAGTATACATGTTAGAAAATGCCAGTGTACTATATAAGTTTGAAAGAAAATACAAATAACTACAAAATATTTGAAAAACAAAATGACATGAGTGAATTATTCTATTTTGATATTACTTCAAAAAATGGTTTAAAATTCTCAGCCAAAAGAAATATGCTGTAGATACTAAAGAGATAACATGATTCGTATTTTCTATAAGAAATTTACTTTAGACTTAAGACCATAGAGACAGAAAATATCCGAGTATCTGGGTAGAATGAAGCATTTAACATTCCTTAGCAATCCTTTTAAAATTTATTCAGGGAGATCTAAAAGTGGATTTTCTTTCAGAATCCTAAATCAGTAGAAGTACAAAACTCCTGTATTGTGTATTCTCTTCCTTTCTCCTATTTTTCAGTTTGTCTTTTAATAATGAATTAGGAACACTGATCATCATTCTTAATTAATTACCCTACTTTTCCCTAATAATTTTAGCTCCAACTTTCATGTCTTTATCATTAACAATTACCTTTAGGATTTTTCAGAGTATTAGCCATAAACAGTATGCTACAAAAATATAATTCCATATCAAACTGAAATGTGGATTTTACAAGCATCTTGCTTGTACTTTGTGCGTAACTCCAACCTGTTACATCATAGGCATTTTTGAAAAGAAGACTGCAGTTTTGACTAGAAAACTGACTTAGGGTCTTCTGATGGGAATCACTCATCTCTCACATTCTTCTACTACCATAGAGCAGCAAAGTTCACATTTTGGCTTTAATTAGAAGAAACTGATGATCGTTAGACAACCAGACCTTGCTATGTTGTTTGAAGATGAATGAAGTCTTAAAAAATCATTTTCTAAAATCATCAATATCTGACTTTCACAGATAGCATTTTACTATATAAAAGGGAAAATGAATATTGAGAACTAGTTTGAGAGGGGATTTAGCTCAGTGGCTTAGGAACTTACCTGGCAAGTGTGAGGTTGTGAGTTGGATCCATGGTACCAAAAAAACAAAACAAAAACCCCAATAAAACTTTTAAAAAACCAAAGAGAGAGAGAATTAGTTTGAAACTATTTCAGATCAGGGCACTGCATACTTCCTTTTTTAAAGAGCTTCATAATTTGCTATCTCTTGAAACTCATCCCTTTCTCTGTGGTAAAAAAAATGGGCCATAAGTAATATGTGCACAACCATGTGAACCTGTGTTCTAATAAATTGTTTTTTAATAAAACAGAAAATGATTGGTCAGGTCTTAGTTCAGATATAACATTGTGTTTAATTCTTTCATAACACATTGCATTTTGTAATTATGTATTGTTACGATTACTCCCTTATTTTTATGTTTTCCCCATTTTACTCTCAAAATCCATGAGAATATAAGCCTTAATACTTTTTTACATAACATACACAGAAACTTAGTAACTTTATGTCTGTTTTTGACTGCCAAAAGAAATAGCAGCATAACCTGATGATTAAGAAAAAATAAATTTATTGTTTGTATAATAATGGGAATCACTACTCAGAGCCTCAGCCGTTTCAGGAAAATATGGTGAGGTGCTATTTGTAATGGTTTATGGTCTGGACTGATTTTTTTCAATTTTTCAAATTTTTTTTTATGTTTATTAAAATACATTGAAACTGATTTCATAGCATGTTGAAATTTTTATAATATCTAATAATGAATAATAGAATATATTAATATTAAATGATTTAATATATTAGTTCCCCTTTTTATAATCATAGCACCTTTTTTTTTATTTTGAAGGTAGTAGGAATACAACAGAACAAGACAGAACCAAGCCAATTGAGACAGTGCAGTAACTTTGGTACAGAACTTCACAGCAGGTTACCGGGATAACAGTAATAGGTACTATAGTATATCTCATTATCTTCACAATAGTTGTCTAGTCAATTAAGTGTAGCAAAATCAAAGAGAACATAGAATAGAGTAAAGCAATTAATCATAATGAAAACAACACTTGCTTTCAAAGAGAAGATGGAGGAGACCCCTCATATATGCTATATTGCATACAGTCATCCTGCCAACAGACGCTCAGACCTCTGTCCCCAGTTTCTAACGGTGGAGGGGGCTGGGGGAGGGAGTTTGGGATGTTTGATTCCAAGCCTGCACACCTGTATGCTCAAGAGACACTACTGGGTCTCCTCCTGGCCCATGCTGCAGGGAGGCGCTTGCCAAGAGGACAGGCGAATTGCTTCTTTGTGCCGGCTCCTGGGGTTCCACCAGGGACACGGCCAGATACTCAAATTTTAAATAATTGTCAGCTCATCAAGATATGTAAGAGTAACACAGAGAAGTCTAATGCATCTTTAAATCGACTGTACAATGGTAGTGTTTTATATAACTACAGGATAATAACAAAGCTACAAATCAATACTGGTACCATCTGTAGACTTTGTTCAGATTTCACTACTTTTAACATTAATTCATTTGTATATGTGAATGTGTAAATAAAATTTGGTCTTGGAATGATCTGAATGTTTGTATCCTCCCAAAATTACATGCTATACTGACATGCTAATTTTATTCCTGACTTATTTTCCACTGCTACAAAGATAACAATAAATTGAGTTATTTGTACACATCAAAATTTTATTTGTAACAATTCTGGAGCCTGGAAGAGACAAAGTCAAGATACTACACAATTTTGTGTCTGATGTCTAATTCCTGGTTCCATTATGGTACCCATTCACTCAGTCCTGTTGTGTTTGGAGGCCTTATTTATATAAGCATCAATCTTAATTATGTGGGCCTTATCCACAGGATATAGTTGCCCTCTAGAGGTAAAACTTCCTAGCCATTTAATTGATCAGTAGATGTTAAAACACAAATTGTGTGGGGGAGAGCTTGAGACACTTGTAATCAAGAGATATGTACAATAATACATTTACAGTATTTTATCCAATGATTTTGTAGAAGTTTGTGATAGTAACAATAAGGAATTAAAATACAGGTCTCCCATTTTAACTGAACTCTATTATATTAATCCTTCCTAATTAATATTAGAATATTTGTGTAAAGTGAGAATAATTCTTTTTTAAAAGCTTATTTATTACTTTCATTTGTCAGCTTAAGGAAAACTGGAAACTGTATTTTTTTGACTGTTAGACTCATTACCAGTTTACTTAAGACTATACTATAGGAAAGCTGATTAATATAAGTAAAGAGATTGTTATTGAGCTAGAATAAATTAACATATAAATAATATCCACAGAATAATTATTAAATGTTATCATAGTACTTTCCAGTTTATAATGTACTTTAATATATGAAAATTTGTAAAAGTAGTTTTAGTTATTTTTCATGTAAGAGAACTTTATTATAGCAGTTCGTACTGAGAAAATGAGGGGAGAAATAATATAAGTGTGCTATTGGGATTCACCAAAATGCCAAAGTTAAACCCACTAGAGTGTATAACTAATATGCACTAAAAGAATAGATATACTTACAACTCAGTGAATTTTTTTCATTCATGTACTATTTATTCTTAATTAGTTTTATCTTTATATTCTAATTTTTGCAATTTTTGAATTGTTTTCTTACATTATGTTCCATCTGTTTTTAACTGTTGTTGATAATCCATACATTCATGCAAAAAATGAGATTTCTGAATTCATTCTTTTTTAGTTTGTCACTTTTGGAGAGCTAGGTCACAATAATATTAAGTAATGAATTTCTTCTTCCCCTTTTAAAGAGCATTTCTTATATTTTTGTTTTACTTCTGATAACATTTGTCATGTTAAGTAGTTTTTTAAATAGTATGTAAAATTCTATACATCCTTGATAGTTTCTTGACATTATTAGTGTTATATGTATGGTGTAACTGTCAAATATGATTTTAACTTTTTACTCATATCTAAATTTCTAAATTAATCACTTATTTAACTCCATTAAAATATATTGCTTTAAATTATTTTCTACTGAAGACAAAACAAAGAGTCAAGAATTATTTTAAGGGAAGAAAAATGAGTTAAATCTGTATTAAGATTTGAGCAGCCTTGGAGAAATGACATAAACTCTTACTCTCAAAAGAATATAACTTTGGACTCTCATCCCATTAAGATTTGCAAATTTGCTATATTCTCAAAAAATATTATTGATGCAGTTTTTTTGTGAAAATCTTAATTACAGAATACTTATAATTTAAAGTAATAAGAATAAATCAATTATAAATGTTTTTATTTTCAGTGTGTTGTCATATTGAGATTTCTTGAAATTTTCATTTATTTGATTTATTAAAAACTTATAAAGTGTGGGTTTTCCAGACAAAAACTTGGTCCTCCAATGCGATAAAATTTTAATATTGAGAAATCATGTTTCACTTATAATGTTCCATAATTAGGTTATACAGCAAATAACTGAAATTCATTTTCTCAATAAGTGAATGTAAGCTGCTATTAAATCATACAAACAACAAACTTTGGATACTATGCAAATATGTAATATAATATATTAAATTTCCTCATTATTCATTTCTATTTTCATATTGTGTAAAAGAGTAGTATTCAAATATATCCTTTATCTATTCATGGTTTTGTATATGATAGCTCAAATTTTTTTTTCCTAGAGAAACACATGAAATATTTTGTTGTACAAATCTGAAGTCCTAAATGCACCACTGTGTATTTTACATGGAAATATTTCAAAACATGATATTTAAATGAATTAAGAAGTTATATATAGAATATGCTAACATGTACTCTCAGTCGATTTATTAGAATGTTAGTGTTTTAAAACAAGTAGTTTTTCAAGGCATCCATTATGATTTTGACTTTTATAAAATTTTAATTGCCCTGATATGGGTCTTTATTTTTTTTGGAATGTGTGCAATTGGCTAAAGTTTTGTTCATTTTATTCTTTCAAAAAAAACAGCTTTTTAATTCATTGATTCCTTGTATTGTTTTATATTCTCAGTTATGCTAATTTCTGCTCTTTAAAATTTCTTTTAATTTCTTATCTGTATTACCATTGGGTTTGGATAGTTCTTTTCTCTCAAACCTGTGGAGCATTATTAGATTATTTATTTGGGCATGCTCTATTTTTGTCTTTTAATGTGGGTATTCATAGCTACAAACTTCTTTCTTAAGACTTCTTTTGTTTTGTCCCATTGATTCTAGTATGCTGTACTGGCATTATTATTTGATGCTAGGAACTAGTTAATTTCTTCTGTGACTTACTTATTGTTCACCGGTATAGTATTTAATCTCCATATGTTGGCATAATTTCTGTTTTCTTTTGACAACTTATAGTTTCATTGCACTATAATCTGATAATATATATGGGATAGTTTGGTTTCTTTTGTATTTATTTTATCAGCTAGTATTGAGGCTATTTTGGAGAAAATATCATAATCTGCTGAGAATAAGATGCATTGTGTTGTAATTGTGTAGAGCACCATGTAAACACATACTGAAAAAAGTCCATTTTTTCAAAGAGGTGGTTCCATTCCGAAATTTCTTTGTTGATTTTTTTGTCTAATAGATAAATCTGTATGTGATAGTGGGATACCAAAGTCCTCACTAAAATTGTGTTCATATTTAGCTTTTATCTTCACTACTGTCTGCTTTATGAAGTTGGGTGCACTAGCATTTGATGCATGCATTTATAATTATTATCTTTTTCAGTAGAATTGTTCTATTTACTAGTCTGCAGTGACATTCTTTGCTTCTTCTGATCAGTTTCAGTTGCAGTCCACTTTGATTGTCATTATTACTTGTTTAGGAGTTCTCATTGCATGGGATACTGTCTCCTATCCTCTGACTTTTAGCCTATGAATGTCTTTTTATGTTAAATTTGTTTCTTGTATACAGTTTACAATTGAGTTTGTTTTTTGATATATCTGCCAATCTGTCTTGATTGGAGAGTTGAGACCATTCACACTGAAAGTTATTACTAAAGATTACTTATTTCTGTCATTAAATTGTTTTCATGTTGCTGAGTCCTTCATTTTTTTCCCCGTCTGCTGAGTTACTCACCTTATTGATGTATTGATTCCAATAGACATTGTTGGAATGCTGGCTTCATTGTCTCTTTGAGAATTTACTGAAGTGTTGATTTAGTGGTCAGATCATGAATTTCTCAAGATTCCCTTTGTCATGTCTACTTTATTTCTCCATCAAATTTGAAAGACTATTTTGCAGGGTATATTAGTCTGATTTGAAAGCCATTTTCTTTTAGAGCTTAAAACTGAAATCTTTTCTAGCTTCTAAAGTCTGTGTTGAGATCTCAGCTCTAAAGATTTGATTTTATAATTCATGTGTTGTTTTTCTCTTAAAAGTTTTATTTTAAGATTGTCATTGTGTAGTATTTGTGGTATGTTGATTATGATTTGTTATGAAGATGATTCTTTATTGTGACTATTTGGAGTTCTATATTTGCTTCTTAATATATGTTAAATTCATCCCCATACTTGAACTGTTTCTAATATTATTTCTGTACATAGGAATTTTGTGTCATTCCTACTGCTTCTTACTTTTTATTATTTCCAATTAATATTGTCTTCATGTATCATCTAGCAGCTGTTGGATCCCCTTTGCATATTTTCTTATTTTTTAAGATACCTTTGAGTATATCTTAACATTTATCAGGCTGGTAATTTAGTTCTGACACTTTGTCCTCTTATTGATCACTTCTGATGACCATAATTTAAATAAAAATTTCACCATTGGATATTTGTTTGGTACTAATTCATGGACTCTATTTGTTTTGTATCATTTTAGTTCTTATTGCTCTTTAGTAATGTCACTTTGTATTTTGTTTATTAAGCCTATTATCTTTGTAGTTATACCACTTTTGAATTTATTTAGTTCCTTTTTGATCTGTATTTTTATCTTCCATTATTTATATTTTTTGTAAAATTTTGTGTAATTCACATGTTTATCTTTTGATTTCCTCTTCAATGCCCTGTGGATTAGCTTCATATGAATTGAGAGTTATTAGGCATTTTGTGTATTTATTTTCTTTTTTTAGAGCAAAAATATTTTTTGAGAGAGAGAAAGCTTCTGTCTGAGAGAGAGAGAAGGGGTCCCGAGTGAGTTGCCAAGGACTCTGTCTTTTCCAGGCAATGTTATAGAACAAAATTATGAGATTATATAGCTCAAAGGTGGGGGAAAATGGGAATTTGCAAGGTAGACATAAGGTGGGAGAGAACTTTGGTCACTCAATAGGATTCATTTCTCAGGTAAAATTGATTACATTGGGAACAAATGGGGAAGCGAGTCATGTAGAAAGCAGGCATTCTTAGAGAACAGTGACTCTTCCCTAGGGATTGGAATGGTGACTCATGATTTCAAGGTGATCCAGATTTAATCCCTAAGGATTATACTTAAGGGTGTGGTTACATTTGTTTTGCCTCCTGTTTTGAGATCTTGCCCATAGCAAGACATGTGTCTCCCCTTCAAGGTCATGAGACATCTGGTCCTCTGTGCTGGCTTCCTCCAGGGCCTAGCCCTGTCTGACTGCCTGTAATATTTCTAACTGTCTCAGCTGCCTGTAGCATTCCCCACTCTGAAGAAGTAATCCTGAACTGCCATGAGGGAGAAATGGGCCATGGCTGATCTGGCTTCTTTAGGCTGAAAAAGAGTAGTTGCTGACCAGTAGTCAGAGATATTCTACAGAGGGTCTACCTAAATGCTCTTGACAGACACCAGGAATTTTCATCTTGAGTAGGAATACAGCTTTAAGTCGCCATCCAATTATCTCAGTGGGACCTCCAAATGATAGAGGGGAATGAAACTCCCACCCTGCTATGTGTCCAGAATGAGTTCGTGTTCTCTAAAATCAAAGAATGAAGATTAGGAACAGTGGAGGTTAAGAGCAGAAATATTTATTGAAAGAAAGCTTCTTTCTGAGAGAGAGAGAAGGGGTCCTGATTGGGTTGCCCAATTTTCTTGTTTTTGTTGTTTTTCTGAGTTTTGTTTCTGCTATTTATTATGAATGTTTTGGGGTAAACATGTGGATTTCAGTTAGTGTCTGCTTTTATTTGCCATATTTGCCAGAATTGACCATACCTATTAATTAGAAGAATAGACTATAATTGATCCAGCACTCGCTTTTCTGGAAATCAACCACAGTAATGATGACATAAAGACAAACTAGGGCTTGGCATACAGTAAAGACATACTAATAACATCATCTATGATACTCTGGCAATAGCAACAAAATTGGCCATATCAAAGGCAAACTGATTACTGATGTACCATAAGAACCAATAAAAGCTACTACTGTACCACTCTTAACAATAAAAAGTGATCTGTAATTTAACAAATTGCAAAAATATATGATATATTAATGTGTGGAAAATATCTACTAAATTAAACAACCACATTAATAACAACAGAAAAGACTAAATAATGGCATACAGTCACATAAATATCAAAAGATTAATAAGGATGGAAGGAGTGGGGAAGAACAAAATTAAATAATTAAAA
This sequence comes from Dolichotis patagonum, assembly GCA_004027295.1. NCBI lineage: Eukaryota > Metazoa > Chordata > Mammalia > Rodentia > Caviidae > Dolichotis > Dolichotis patagonum. The sequence goes on along the minus strand of PVJX010003488.1, from coordinate 2,000 downwards.
TTTTAAAAATACACAAGAGTTTCTGTCTTAATATTTAGATCTTTGATCCATTTTGACTTTAGCATGGTGATAGGCATGGGTCTAGTTTAAGGTTTCAGCATAAAACACCAGCTTTTCCAAAATCACTGATTAAAGAGGCTGTCTTTCTTCCAGTGAACATGTGTGGCCCCTCTATTAAAGATAAGGTGTCTGAGTGTGCTGCTGGTTCCTTCTGCACCTTCTCCACTGATCTTCAGATCTGCTTTATTTGCCAGTGCCATGGCAATTTTATTTATTATATCTAGGAGACTTTCAATGGAACTTTGGGGATCTTCTATATAAAGTATTATATCATCTGCAAATAATGATATTTTAACTTCTTCCTTTCTTATCCTTATTCCTTTTATTTCTCTTTCTTCTCTAACTGCTCTGGTTAATGTTTCCAGAACTATATTGAATAAGAGTGATGATAATGGATATCCTTTTCTTGTTTCTGATTTTAGAGTGAAAGCTTTCAGGTTTTGTCCATTTAGTATGATATTTGCTTTTTTGTCATGGATTTTTTTCATCAGATTTAGGTAAAAATCATATATTCCAATTTTCTGTAGGGTTTTTAACATGAATGAGTGTTGAACTTTATCAAAATGAGTGTTGTTCTGCATTTATGTGTGTGACTTTTCTTTCACTCCATTAAAATGGTGTATTACATCTATTGATTTGCATCTGTTGAACCATTCTTGAATTCATGGGATGAATCTCATTTGGTTTTGGTGTGTAATCTTCTTGATGATTTGCTGCATTTTTGTTTACTGATATTTTATTGAAGATTTTTGTAACTGTTGATTAAAAAGATTCATCTGTAGTTTTCTCTTTTGGCTGGGTGTTTCTCTGGTTTGGGTATCAAGGTAATATTTGATTCCAAGAATGCATTAGAGAGAATTGCTTCCCTTTCAATTTCATTAAAGTGCTTGAGGAGTATTGGTTTTAAGTCATCTCTAAGTTTCTTGCAGAATTCAGCTGGGAATCCATCATGACCTGGGATGCTCTTTGTTGGTAAATTTTTAATCATTTTTTCAATTTCTTTAACTGACATTGGGTTTTTCAGAAGTTTTATGTTTTCTTGATCCAGCTTTTGTAATTTATATGTTTCTAGGAATCTGTCCATTTCTTCTATGTTTTCAATCTTATGAGAGTATAAATTAGGTATTGATTATCTTTCATATTTTCACAGGATCTGTAGTGATTTCACTCTTTTCAATCCTTATTACATGGATTTCTATTTTTTTCTTTCTTTTTTGATAAAATTGTGTAGGGGTTTATCTGTTTCATTTATTCTTGCAAAGAAAAACTTTTTGATTCATTAATTCTTTGCATTGCTTTCTTAGTCTGAACTGCATTAATTTTTGCTCTGATTTTTATATTTGCCTCTCTTCATTGAGCTTTGGGCTTGACTTGTTTTACACTAAACCCATTGGAAGACAAAATATGTAGAAACCTTGAGGATATATATGTAAGCCAAAAGTTCATGAACAAAACCAAACTGCAAGGGAAGTACTTCAAAAAATCAACTACTGAGATCTCATCATATTAAAACATTTACTCACATCAAAAAATCACCAACAGAGTGAAAAGAAAACCCAGAGATTGGGAAAAGATTTTCCTAGTTGTCCCTCAGACAAAGGACATTTTTCTAAAATGTATAGAAAATTTTTAAAAAGGCATCCCAAATGTAAAAACTCAATCCAAAAATGGGCATCTGAGATGAATACAAAATTCTCAGATGAAGAAACAGATATGGCAAATATATATATGAAAAATGCTTAACAACATTAGTCATTTGAGAAATGCAAATTAAAACAACATTGAGATATTATCTCATTCCTGAAAAAATGGCTAACATCAAGAAATTAACCAATAACAAATAAAGCTGTGGGGGAAAAGGAACCTTTCTCCATTGTTAATTGGAGTGTAGGTTGATGTAATCACTGTAGAAGTCAGTATGAAGACTCCCTAAAAACCAA
>PVJX010003487.1:0-107786 GCA_004027295.1 Dolichotis patagonum | reverse complement strand
TAAGATTTATTACATATTGTAAGCTTAGATTTTGTTTCACTTTTGTGGATTTTATGTGTCAGGAATCTGCTAGAGGCAATAATCTTAGGAGATTTCTATCCTATCTGAGAATAAAACAAAGCCTTAGTACATCACTTCTAGTACTCAGTCCTCCTATGCATCACTGAGTGTTTTGTGGAAAGTAGAATAGGAAGGGAACGCTGTTGCAGGAAGAAGATTCATGGGAATCCTTCCCTCATTACAGTTAACTGGGCTTCCCTGAGGAGATTTCTGAGAAGGTTGACATGTGCTTGCCATGGTCACTCAAGGGTTGAAGCAATACCACAGGCAGCTGATCATTCTAGAACAAATGAACTCAAAGATTTTTGAAAAGACAAGAGGTGAGTATAGAGTCTGATTTAGTTGTTTCTGTTTTCTGCAAACAAGCACTTGTTTGGAAAAGATATCAAGGCCATCTCATTCTATTTATTGCCTCCTTAGTTTAAAATTATCCTAAGCATCTTTGAAGAGTAGTGCACATACAGAAAGTCCACGTGCAGTATTAAAATAGTGGGATTAAGGTATTAATGTCTAGTGTTTATCTTTTGCAACTCAAAGTTTAATGTCTGAAGAACAAAACATGACAATGAGAATATCCCAGGAACAGATGGCTTCACTGATGAATGCTACCATTTAAGAAGAACTAATACCAGTTTATCTCAAAGTCTTCCAAACTCATTTTATGAGGCTAGAGGAAAGAATCCTTCCAAACTCATTCATGACGCCAGTATTGCCAAAATACCAAAATCAAACAAAAGCATAACAATAAAAGAAAGCCATAGGTCAGTATCCACGATAGAAACAGATATGAAAATCTTCAACAAAGTATTAGCAAATCAAATTAGTTTATTAAAATATCATTTACCATCATCAAGTGGGATTTATTCCTGGGATATGAGAATGATTCAATATACACAAATTAGTAAATACAATTTTGCAGCAATGGAATGATAGATGAAAACAATTTGACCATTTCCATAAATGCAGAAGGATTTGGATAACATTCAACATTTTTTCATGATAAAAAGTCTTAATGGATTAGAAATAGAAAAATATACTTCAGCACAATAAAGGCTACATAGGACAAGCCTGGGACCAGCTTCTTACTAATTGGTAAAAAATTGAAAACTTTTCCTCTAAAGCTAGGAAAGAAATTAAGAACATTCACACTTGTCACATCTACTCAAAATAGTACTGGAAGTCCTAGCCAAAGCAATTTGGCAAGAGAAATAAATAAAAGTCATCCAGGGCCTAGGGATGTGGCTTAGTGGTAATGTACTTGTCTATCATGTATGAGACCACAGGTTTGGTCTTCAACACCACACACAGAAACACAACGACAGACACACATCCAAATTGAAAGAGAAGAAGTTAACTGCTTTTGTTTGGCAGTGAGACCTTATATATAGAAAACCTTAAAGGCAACACCAAAAAATTATTGAACTAATGGCTGAGCTTAATAAAGTTGCAAGATACAAAACAAATTCAAGCAAGTCTTTAGTATTGCTATCCACTAATAATGATCAGTCTGGAAAACAGAAACCTAGAAAATAACCTCATTTATAATGCATATAGATGAACTATTTTGAAAGAAATTTAACCAAAGAAGTGAAAGACTTACATATCCAAAATTATAAAACATTTATAAAAGAAGTTGAAGAAGGTGTAAATTATGTGTTCATGAATTTAAAGGATTTAAAGGATTAATATTGTTAAAATATCCATATTACCCCAAAGGATTAATACTGTTAAAATCTCCATATTACCCAAAGCTATGTACATATTTAGTGCAATCTTGTAAAAATTCCAGTAACACTCTTCATAGAAATAGAAAAATTATCTTAAAATGTATGTGAAACTATAAAAAATCCCATCAGTTAAAGAAATCTTGAGAAAAGATGAAGACATATTACCTCATTTCAAAATGTACTATGAAGTTCCAGTAATTGAAACAACAAAATACTGGATGTTGCGAGGTACTCCTGTATTTTCAGCATGGCTGGAGACTAAGGCAAGAGGACTATTAAATTTGAGACACCAACAACCCCCCCAAAACTGGGTGGGGCTATAGCTCAATATGAAGGCCTTGCGCTCAGTCCCCAGTGCTGTACACAAAACAGACCAGGGCAGGGTAGGACAGCACAGAGTAGGGCAAAATAAGGCAATACAACACAAGACCACACCACACAACACCACACCTACCAGAAAACACACCACACCACACAATGCAACAACACACAACACAACACCACACTAAACCATACAACACCACACCACACAACACCAAACAACACAACACCACACAACACCAAACAACACAATACTACACCACAAAACACAACACCACACAAAACAGCACCACACCACACAACACAACAACACACAACACACCACACAACACCACACCACACCACACCACACAATGCAACAACACAGAATACAACACCACATCAAACCACACAACACCACACCAAACCACACAACACCACACCAAACTACACAACACCAAACCACACAACACCACACCACAAAACATCAAACAACACAACACCACACAACACCAAACAACACAATACCACACCACAAAACACAACACCACACAAAACAGAACCACACCACACAACACAACAACACACTACACCACACAACACACAAAACACAACACTACACCTTACTATACCACAAATTATCACACAATACCACACCATACAACACCACACTGCACAACACCACACAACCCAATACCACCCCAAACAACACCGCCCCACCCCACACAACACACCACACCACACAATACCACACAACACAACATAACACAACAGACACACCACACCGTACAACACCATGCAACACACACTACACCATACAACACCATACCACACAACACCACCCCACACAACAGCACACCACACAACACAACACCACACCACACAACACAACACACAATACCACACCACACAACACAACACAATGCACAACACTACACCATACAACACCACGCAACACACAACACCATACCACATAATACCACATCACACCATACCACACAATACCACACCACACCACACCACACAACACAACACATTACACTATACACTACCACAAAACATCACACAACACCGCACAATACAACACCACACAACATCACACATCACACAACACCACCCAAGACTACACAACACAACACTACACAATCCCACACAACACCACACAACACAACACAACACAATACCTCAGCAAGGTACTGACAAGGTAGAAACAGGTACACAGACTAAAGAAAGAGAATCAACAGCCCAGAAATAGATACACACATTATTTATGGTGAATTAGATTTTGTTTAGCAAAGATGCCAAGAAAGGACAGATTCCTTAATAAATTGTATTTGGAAAACTAGATATTACAAAAAAGAGAATGAAATTAGATCCTTATTTCCTTATCTCACATCACATGCTAAAATTAACTCACACCACACACGTGGATAAAGACAGCAGACCTGAATGACTAGAACACATATCTAGAACATATAAAAAATTGAAAAAAAAAATCAGATCCTCCAAACTTTAAGACTCAATAAAAAAAAATATGCATCTGAGATGAATACACACTTCTCAGACGAAGAAATACAAATGGCAAATAAATACATGAAAAACTGTTCAACATCAATTGTCATTCAAGAAATGCAAATTAAAATAACATTGAAAATCCATTGCACTGCATAAAGAGTGGTTACCATCAAGAAATCCACCAATAGCAAATGCTGGTGGGGCTGTGGGGAAAAAGGAACTCTTCTCCACTGTTGGTGGGAGTGTAGATTGGTGCAACCACTATGGATATCAGTGTGGAGATTCCAAGAAAACTAGGATTGGAGGTTTTGTTGGACCCAGCTATTCCTCTTCCAGGGGACATCTTTCTGGAAGAATTAAAAATGTCACACTATGGCTATATATGAACACCCGTGTTTATGTTTATAGCAGCATGGTTTGTAAAAGCTAAATCTTAGAAATAATCCAAATTTTCATCAACCAAGGAATGGATAAAAAAAGATGTGGGCTGCTTTTTTTTTTTTTTTTTTTGCATATACAATAGTGTACTTCTCAGCCACAAAGAAGGATGAACTGGAGACAGTTCTAGGTAAATGAATATACCTTGAGACCATATTCTTAAGTGAAATAAATTGGGCACCAATGTGTAAATATTCTGTTGTTTCCCTGAAATGAGAAACTGAAAGAGTAAATAAGGACCAAAATATATAATAGATATTGTGAAATAAGAAGAAATTGTTCAAAAGGAAAAAGTATCTAGGGAGGATGAAGAGGAAAAGGAAGAAAGGAAAAGGAAAAAAAGATTAAAAGAAGGATTAAATGGAAACAGCTTTGTAAATAAGGAAAGGAAGAGGGGTTGAAGGGAGGAGAGTGGATTGGGAAAAAAAGAAGAATAAAGATGTATCATATACAGGTACAGATTCCCTATGGTGAATGTGATCATTATGTATATCTAAATTATAATAATAAACTTAATAAAAAATGAAAACTAGAAACACAAGCAAACCAACATAGAAACAAGTAGAAAACTACTATATAAAGGGTGCTTTATGACATTGTTCCATAAAATGATTTATTTTTAGATAAAAACTTAACACACAGGCAACAAAAGTAAAAATAGACAGACAGAATTATATCAGCCTAAAATGTTTCTGCACAGCCGAGGAAACAATATGGAGAGTAAAGACACTAACTGCAGAATGGGAGAAAACATTTGCAAACCATACATCTGACAAGGGGTAATACCCAAAATATATAAGAAACTCCACTCAATAACAAGAATTCAAATAATTCAATTGAAAATTAGCAACAGACCTGAGTCATCATTTCTCAAAAGAGACAAGCACGTGGACAATGGGTATATGAAAAAATTCTCAGTATCACTGATCATCAGGGAAATCCAAATTGAACCTACAATGAGATACTGCCTCACACTTGTGATAATGGCTATTATAAAAAAGATAAAAGATATAAAGTGTTGGTGATGATGTAGAGAAAAAGGAACCTGTGTGTATCCTTGTCAGGAACGTAAATTAATATATTCATTGTGGAAAACAGTGTGGAAATTCTTCCAAAAATTAAAAATGTAATTATGTGGTATATATCCCCAAAGAAAAGAAATCAGCATGTTGAAGAGACACCTGGATTCCCACGTTCATTGAATTCACTGAATCACTACTCACAAGAGCCAAGATGTGGTGTCAGTCTAAGTGTTCACCAATATATTAATGGATAAAGAAAATGTTACACACACACACACACACACACACACACACACACACACACACACACTGGGCTAATAAAAAAAGCAAGAAATCTTGTCATTTGTGACATGAACAAATCTGGAGGAACTTATGTTAAGTGAAATAACACAGGTACAGAAAGACAAATACTGCATGGTCTCAATCACATGTGGAATCTAAAAAAAGTTGAACTCATAAGAGGCAAAGAGCAGAACGCTGGCTGTCTGGACAGCACCTGTTAAAACTCTGTTGGGAGGATAAGTTCAAGATATCTATGTACAATTTTACTTTTCATTTGAAATAAATAAATAAATAAATAAATAAACATCTTAAAAGACAAAGTGTCTATGGATTTAGAGTAATGTACTTCTCTCATGAGAAAGTAGTGAGCATTTTGTCTGTTCATAGGTCTGGATTATTAAGTAGGCTGAGAAATGCTGTAGGTACTTGAAGATAAGAGCACAAGATGGTGACTGATTTGACTGAGATACTTTTCTCCAACACAGAAATCTCTATTTTTCCACTAAACAAAGAGTTAAGGTAATGTTAGGCATATGGTGGTCAAAGTTGTTGGAGACAGCAACCTGCAGGTCAGTGGAACATGCACAAATGCAGCTTGCTTTCTCACACATATCAGGTTCACAGTTATCCACCAAATAACTTCAGATCAGATGTCTTTTTTCTTTCCTTCTTTTGCTTTCCTAAAAGCCACAAAAGACAGTTGTCATCATGACCTTCATCATAGTATGAAAATAAGTCACTAAAATTTGGCATTGCTGACATCAAGAATAACTTTCAGGTTATTCAAGATTGAAAAGAACCTCTTAAAAACTTATCTTGCACTTTGAGACATAAGGTGATGAATGGAATTCTAGAACTGCAAAATGCTAACACACACATTTTAAAAGCGCATGGTTAATTAAAGCAACCTGAGTCATAAGTCATTTCTAAGTTGAAATGACTGCTTTGAATAATTTAAAAGTAGAGACTTACGCTGAATTGAAGTGCCCGGTCCATTTCTGGGTCCAGTTAGAGCCCTGTGAAGATCCAAGACAACCACAAGAATACTGAAAGGAGCTCAGGATGTTGGATTTAGGGTCTCCATGACTGTACCTCCTGTTTGTGAAGGTGGTTGCAGAACAGAGTTTATATCTCAAGGAAACAAAATTTGCCTGATTAAAAACAAACAAACGAACAAACAACCACAAGTTGCTTCTGGAATGGCAATGATCCAAGTGGGTTCTAGAGAACTGAGGAAGCATCAGGATACAGGGTACTCTGCAAAGATGGGTGCTGAGTAGCTTATTCATGGTGGTTGATGCATTGAATGTATTGGTCCGGGCTGTCTGAGCAGGCTATACAGTAGTACTTTAGTTCATGAACTTAATATTTTCCATGATTCTGGTCACAAACCGAACTGGATGAGAACTGCATCAAATTCAACAGTTCATCATATTGACCGTATGGGGAAATTTGATTTGATTCTCATCCAATTCGATTTGTGACAAGAATCATGGAAAGAAAGAAGTTCATGAACTGAGGGACCAATTTACAGTTCTCAGCTCAAGTGGAACCAGGAATTCATTTATGATTCTGCCATCTCTGTGGCTCAGAGTGTCTCAGTGGCTCCGTTTCCTTCTGGGTAAAATGTAGAGACAGTGATTGTCGCTGCCTCTCCCAGGATTAATGAGGTGGTATTCACAAAGAGCATTGTATTCTTAGGAAGGAATGCTCTGTGGCAAGACATTATAGGGCAATAACAGTAAGCATGTTTTAAACATGTGCATGGTATTATCCAATGGGAGCTACAACTGAACACTTTTGTATCTCAAATACAAACTGATGCATATGGAACTGTTTAAGGGTAACAGATGTCAGGCTGAATAAATGAGATAGTTGATTATTATACAGAAGGTAGTTCATGCTTAAAAAATGCTTTATGCTTGCTATTTCATCCTCAATACACAGAAGACATACTTGAGCAGTTCTATTTAGATAATCACTGGCCATTGAGGGCGGAAATTAGAAATAGAGAAAAAGACTGGATTGTGGAGTCTGTTTCCCAGGAGACATGGAAGAAGCAATTCCAGCAACAATGCTCAGTTGCTCCTGCTGTGTCTTAGACCAGCTTCACAAACTTGCCTTTGCAACTGTGGCTGTGATAAACACCAGACTGAGGGAGCCTAAGGCTGGCTATGTGTCAACTCTTTCTTCATAGCTGTGTGGAATCTTTTGTACCAGGAGTGCATTGGAACCCCCCCAGGATGCATGAACAAACAGCTAGCCTCTCCATTCAGAGGACATCTGAAAATGTCCTGATCTGATTTTTCATGTTATTTAGATACAGCAAGGTCCCTGTTCATTAGGGAGATAATAAACCAGCTGCTTCCTAAAGAACATCTTTTCCTGTATTTGGGAATTCTGGAATCTCTTTCTTGATTTACTTGTGGAAATGAGCTAACTTTACTTCTTTAACTAAAACCCTCTAGTGGACTCCCATGGCATGTGGGACAAAGACCCTATCTTGGTGGCACAGCTGGCTTCTCATCTTATCTTACAGGACTCCTCCTTTCTCACTGTGCTTTAGATGTGTTCTCAGCTCATTCCCACCCCAGCCTCTGTGCACTCTTTGTGGTTAATGTTCTCTGTCCCAGGTCTACAAATGCAACAGGCCTTCCCTTGAAGGTCCCTTTGGTCCCCTTGAAGGCCTCATTTCCCCTTTCATCCTCACATCTCATTGTGTCATTTTATTACAATAACAGCAATTATCGTGCTCAATTTTCCCTTGATCATTGGTTCTTCCTTGTGTAAGTACAGCTTGACTATTTTTATCACATGTGGAGCACTTGTGCCTGGTAGAGCACCTTGAGCACAGTGGATTCTTATTACATAAGACTTTAGTGGGTAGATTAATGGGAAATGTTCACAATTTGAATTTACAAATTCTTCATTGGATTTTTGTTATAAGGAATTGCAAGTAATTTCCCATGTTGTTGTCTGCTCTGGGGAAATCTGTCTCATTTGTGTTTAAGGTAGTATGGACTTATTCTATTTATTTTATTTTTTATTTTATTTTGTTGTTCTGTTTATTATGGCTCAGCTTTAAGAGCAAGAGAGAACCTACATATAGTGGGATCTAGGAAGACAGCTCTTTGGGAGCCAAATAAAAATGAGAGTAATTCATTCTTATTTCTTTTTACTTTATTGGATATACAGAAAGTGCCACAAAAGGACAGGGATCGATCTTAATGATTCTTATAACACATGATTTACAGAAAGTGAAGCTTTTTTACTTTGTTTCCCATATGTTGCCTGCCTGGTTGATGTCTGAGTGGTAGTAGGATTAAACTGGATAATGTGATTGAAAAGCCTCTGGCTTATTATTTATTTCTATTAGCACATGCTTATAATACATAATGATTACATCCCTTGTTTGGAGTTGGTACATGTACAGAACACATCTTGTTTCCTTTCCCCCCCCAATCTCTGTTCTCTTATTTCCCTCTCTTCATCTCTTGCTCTCCTTTCCCTTTGTGAAAGATCTCCCCACTTTCTATTACTTATCTTTTATTTTGCATCTTATTTACACTTTGGGCTCCTCTGGCTACTTTCAAATGTTATTTAAATGCAGGAGCAGCACATTTTACACATGGGCATCTGGGGTGAGGTATCTGCTATTTCCTCTCTACATGATTATTTTTATTTATTTCTGTAAATAAATAAATAGCACCTAGATCAGTAGATATCCAATATACTATCAATCAGCTGAAAAGATGAATACCATTATTATTCCTATTTTTCTTTTGGCTAACTTGTGAATTCTCTATATAACTTCATTTCATGCTTTTGCATTTCTCTCTCTCTCTCTCTCTCTCTCTCTCTCTCTCTCTCTCTCTGTGTGTGTGTGTGTGTGTGTCTTTTAATTGTTCTCCCCAAGGAGAACAATTTCATAGTGATGCTCTTCTCCTAAGTTAGTTTCCATGTTACTTTTTTTGTCACCACACTTGGTGTGGACCCAGGTTTTCAGCATCCCACTCCCTGTGAGGGAGAAAGGTTGTTTGTGAAGAGCAAAGATCACACCGGCCGTGGCCTGTCTCCTTTTTGGGTGTTGACTCACAGACACTTGCTTTTACTTATTCACAACTCCAGCCCACCTCAGTCTGTATGCTGTGACCATCCATGAAACTCTGAAGTCAAGACCTTTGTGAATCATGCCCTAGTTTATTGGGCAATTCCTTTATTTTGGGAGTTGGGTTATTTGTAGACTGTCCTTTTTTGGTATAAATGAGAAGCATCGTTTATTTCCATTTTGCCATAAAAAGGTACTGGCTATTTAGCCAGAAAGCAAATATTTTCACTCTGAATTACTTTCTGGGTGTTTTTTTTCAACAGTGTTGGATTTGAAACTGTGAAACACATTATATCCCTTCCCTCCTCCTATGGTCATCCCTCCAACTTTTCCTTTTAGATGGATCAAAACCAACTTCAGAAAATAATCCCAGGTCTTTGACTGCTTCTTTACTACACAAAAGCATCAGAGAGGCTGAAATAAGTGCTGATTTGGACTCAGAATGCTGCCATCAAGGAAAATCTGCCAGCCGACCAGGTGTTCCAGAACAGCTTGCCCTACAGCCAGCCTGCCCGGGACTGGCACCCAGCTATGTCTGGGTTTTGGTATTTTCTATGTAGCTTAAAGTGCTATCTTTGGGCACATTTATTAGGATGCATAAGAAATATTGTACAACAATCTGCATAGTGATGAAATTATGTGTGTCTTAGACACATTCTCCAGCAGAGAATATCACTGTTATAAGGTTTTGGATCCTTTTAAATCTTCTATTTTCCATCTGAATGTTAGTCTTCACTTTCCGCTTATTTTACTACATTTTTTCCTGCTTATTTGATTCTTCACTGACTGAAAACCCTAGCTTCAAACCTTGCCCTTAACACAATAACAAACCCACCAAGCTTCCTACATGCACAGATCCCCCCAAAACCAAAATAAAGTTTTAAAAATCTTAAATTTAAGAGCTTGATTTCATTTCCAGCTGTAATTTGCTATCAGTAGTTTGACTACCTGTTATTTTAGTCATTTCCACCTCTGCCTGCTTAAACTCAAAGTGCTCAATTCCTGATTGACTCACAGTCTAGGTATTTAGTAGGAGATTTTTATCTTTTCATTTCAGTGACATTGCTTAGAAATATTCTGGCATTCTTGTCATAGCTGACAATAGGCAGCCTTTGAAATCATTTTTCTTACTTTTTGACAACAGCAAGCAATGGCAGTCAGTAAAAAATGAAATAGAAATAATAATCCTAGGAAAGAATTGGCATGAATAAACAGCAATGAGTTTCAAATTGGCAGAAATAATATAGATGCTAATGTATCAGATTCACTGAAAGTGAATGATATTTTCTTCTTATTTCTTCAAAGTACATTGTGGCTAGAAGAGGAAGGATGCTTTGAAGAGTGATGCAAACATACTTCCTTATTACTATAGAGAATTGACTCAAAGCTTTCAAATATTTTGAATGATAGGAAGAAAACTAAACATGAGGCAATTTTATTTTATGAGTTTAAAACACAAATGTGGTCTGAACTCTATGGAAAACTCAACCAGACTAAGCCTGCTTTACCTCTCTTAAAGGCATATTTTATATTGATAAATGATAGACTCTGAAAAATAAATAGGAACCCTATTTATTTTTGTATTTCTCACATTTATTAGACCATGAGGTTATATTTTCATCGAATGTGACTTAGCATCTCATAGAAAACACTCATCAAACACAATTAAAGCAAGGTTCTGACTTCTTCAAGCAGAGGGTGGGCATGTTAGAAATGTATTGGGAATCCAGGGTGAAAGCATGGATGTGTTCGTCCTGTGTGAATCTCTGCTCAAAGACAGAGGACTAAGGCAGATGAAAAGAGGTGAGATGCTCCACAAGACCTCAAGTAGCCATGCAAAGAGATTCTCCAGTGAAGCCAGGCTCTTCTGGGTTGGTTGGATATTTGAATCAGATATTCGTTTTGTCCTGCTTTGAAATTACATGACTTGGTTTCTATTTTACAAAATATATGGAGATAAAGTAAATTTCTGGCTCATTAATGCAGTAATTACTCAATACAACCCTGGCAAATACTCATAATCATGTTGCTTTAAACAGGTTCAAATTATGTGTCACTGTTTTCCATTTGAGCTTCATCAGATTTCTTACAAATCACACATGTACGTACAGATACATGCATTGTCTTCATACACGTACCTGTTTTTCATTCTGTGGTGACACATAATGAAAGGTTACCAAGAACTTGGGTGTGCAAGACAGCTGCCCTGCAGATGTCCCAGAACTGGGTTAAATGTCCTACACATCAACATTGGCGTATAAGAATCTGAAGTTCTCACCCCACCCCTAAGTGCTTCAATTCCTGGTTCCCCTTCGATTTACTTTCAGACTTAATGATTAAATAACAATATGGAAAACACATGTAATATGCCCACTGTGTTTTCATTCTTTGTTTCTTTAAAAGCACAAAAACAAGAGGGAGAGCCAGGAGAGAAATACTGAGGCCAACCAGTGGTTTGCCTTGAAGCTTACCAGGGCCACCGGGGAAATCTGCCAGTCCGTGGATCATGTTTGGAAGAGTCAGATCAAAGACAGAAATATGGAGTGCCAGACTCTCACCAGCCAAGTTTGAGTGTTCAAAGTACATTGTCTAAAGCAATCTTCTTTTCTCGTCCATGTTGCATTTTGTGTTACTTTTCTCTCCCAGAAAGTCCTTCAAACTGAAAGGCGTATGTTCCATGCAAACAAAGATATGAACTATCATCACATTTTATGAGTGGAATTTCCAAGTAGCTTTGCATTTATATTTTTTGGGGGGGGAGTCACTGATCTCTGGAAAGGTTTAAATCTCTGGAATATTTGATGTCTTTCAACTATTTCTATGGATTCTCTCTAATTTCCTATCACTTGTAATTATTTTTCCTGAATTTTCCAAACATTCCTTATCAAAAGAATACAGTAGTTGTCTATAATTCAGTATATCTTGGCACAATGAAAAAAAGTCAAAAAGGACTCTTTGATGAGACAATCTATGAAGAATGCTGTGGTGCACAAGTGTCCTAGACTTTGAAGTTGCTAAGACGTTGCAGCATTCAGGATGATATAAGAATTTCTTGTGAACTTTAGATGTTTTGGATGGAGGTGTGGGGTGCTCTTGGCAGCAATATTTCATGGAAATTTTAATTGACACTTGGACTCAAATTTTAAGACTTAGAAAAGCAATTGAGTGTGATAGGGCAAAAATAAAGAATTGTGTCTTGAACACATGTATGAATTTCTGCCTTCATCATAGACCTTCAAGCCTCTGAAAGAGTGAAAGCACTTCACTTGGCCTTCCACTGTCATATCTTCATTGCATTTCTGCTCTTTAAAGATTCTGGAAGAAGGTTTTAGTTCTGGTAAAGAGGATATATGGTATACATGCTTCTCACTTTGATTTTCATAATAGCATTCCCCAGACCTTCCAAAAGTCAACACCTTGACAAAGTATGTCAAATGACTTAGTGATTATTTTGGATTAGTCTGAAATGCTAGGGGTCTCCATGGTTGGTTGTGATTGTGCATTTAGTATTTAACTGGAAGCCAATTCAGTGATGCTTTTATGCTTTGTTTTCTAAAAAATGATTTGGTATTAGACAACCAGGCTGCAGAACTACAGTGACTTTCTAAAAGGGGACATATATTCAAGATTATGTTTCTACTTAACTACCACAGCAAGACTCTGATCTCTCATAAATCAGCTGTAATAAGTTCACTTCTGGCTATGTAGTTGGGTCTGAATCTCATTTCCTTTTATTCTACAATCCTCTCATTTCTATCACCAACTTAGCCTGCAGTTTGCATAATAGGCCCATCTAAGTTTGAAGAATACTTTTTTCTTTCCTGTGAAGAAAACACAAAACCAATCATCTGATTCTTTGGGCTGTCAGTTCATCGATAAGCCATCCTCTGTGCTTTGGAACAGTTCAACAAATAGTATTACCACTGACTGCAGAGTTGGATGGGTTGATTCTTTTGTGCAGGGAGCACAGGGTGACCCAAGTCAGTACATACATGGAATGGCTTGACTTACACCATTGCATTTTACATAGGATCATGTAACAACCAGATGTGCAGGTCCACACATCTGCTCATCATCCCCAAATGGAGCACACTGGAGATAAAAAACCATGAAGCAAATAAAAACCAAACAAAGCAAATGGCTCATTTTCTATTGTGTTTACATCTTTGGATTAATCTTAAGACATTAAGATTTTTTTCATTTTTAGTAAAAAACTTCCTAAGATATTTTTACTCAAATTTTTCAAAACTCACAGCAGAATGTGTTTGTTTCTTTTTCAAGGATTTAAAGCAAAATAATTTCTTCCCACTTTGTTCAAACTCCTTAAGTTATTACCATTTTCACTAGAGGTCATTCGAATCAATGGTCAACAGTTTGGAAGAAAACTAATTAACTGTGTTTGTTAAAAGATGTGTCTTGATACAAATTTTCCTATTTTGACTAAATATATGGAATGAGTTGTCAATGAAAAGGAGAATTGGGACTCTCTAAGCACCAAATGTTTGGAGATGTATGAGTAAATCCTATTACATAATTTAGCTGAATCATCTATTCTTCTGTTAGGTACTTGTGCACTACAGATGAATGAACAAATGTAAGAGTAAGAAGGAAATTCACAATAATTACAAACTTTTTCAGTGACCAAAGGACATGGCATTTTGAATTTTTGCTGCTTTCTGTTCTCATTTCTGTGTCTTTTGCTTTAGAATGCTCAGCATTACTGGTGGATAGTCTACTTATCAATACTCTATGTAGTATGAGACCCTTCTGAAATTCACTCTCACTTTGTGACAATGCTGACTTCTACTAGGTTGTGGTCCACATTGTGAGAAGAATGAATCATGCGTGCTGAATTTGATTTGAATTGTCATGCACTGTAAAAGCTGAGAAGAGTAATAGGAAACCAGAGCAAGTGGAGATCAGTAAGAAGTTAGTGCCCTCGCTGCCTCTCTGGAGTCTCACATGGGTAACTTCATAGCCAGGAATCTTAAGGGCTGCTTCATTTCTCAGTGTGGAAAACTTCAATATGAACATCTCTGAAATTTCAGAGCAGCTGTATATTAATTTATAACTCTGTACTTAGGCAGTTCTGGAAGAGAGTAATAGGAAAGCATACTGAGTTTGAGAAGGAAAGAAAAAGTCGTCTTTACATCAACCCATAGGAATCAACCTGTAGTTTTCTCCCTGTGATTTCAGGGGGCTCAAAAAATACATATTTTATTAAGGATTTAGTGAGTTAAAGATAGATTTGGATTTTTATTGCTTTTGAAGAATCAGTCCTGAAAGAACGTAGAACAGAGACATAAATCTTCCTCATCCTCATTTTACTTTAGGTTTGGGTAAGAAGTATTCTTATCCTACGACCTTTGCCACATCTTCCAAGTGACTACAAATGTCAGATGAGAAGCCTAAACCATGAGCTAGGGGTGAAACTCCGTGATGAAGTGCCTTTTTCTTGGCATGCAGTAGGCTATAGGTTCAATTCCTAGCACAAGAAAGAAAGAGAGAAGGGGAAAGGAGAGAGGAGATAAAAGGAGAAGAGAGGAGAGGAGAGAACAGGAGAGGAGAGGAGGGAAAGAGAAGGGAAGAGGCGAGTGAGGGGGAGACGAGGAGAGGAGAGGAGAAGGGAGGACAGGGAGGAAGGGAGGCAACCCCATAACCCCAAAAAGTATTGGAAGAAGTTGGAGATAACTGGGCCCGATGAACTGAAATCTCACACTTAAAAGCAGTGACTTTTCAGAGTAACATTACTGAAATGGTAAGACATTTATATGGCTTCTCCATCCACTCCAAAGTCATTTGTATTCTTTTTCCGTTCCTAAGTATCTCCATGGGATTGACCTTGTTATCCCTATTCTTCAGATGACAAATCAAGGTGTGGGAAATTACAAGGGTCTACCTCAGGTCACATGGCTTGCAGAGATCTCTGAGATCTCAGAGATCTTTCTACGTGGATGAGTAGCTGGGAGTTGGGAGTCTCTGCCTTGCCGCTCCACAGACCATTCCAAGCTCATCGGTGTATCTAGTGCCATTGCTGACAACTAGCTGTAGAAATACTTTAGGGTTGGAACTGTAATAGACTAAAAGCACAGGAAAGGAAAATGGATTAAATATCCATTTCATTCCAGGAGAGTTATATGTGTCTAGTTATAGAAAATGTCCTGGAGCAGCCAAGGTTTAGTTTTTATTTCACATCTCCTTGGGGGAAGATAAACTTTGAATTTTAAAAATATTGTTGACTTGGTTAATTCTAAACCTCCTTCTGCTCATACCAGCAACTTTCCAATGGCTAAATATGAGCAATTTAGGCACAGGTTCATAGGACCAAGTGAATCCACTAATATACAGTTGTCCATTTTCCCAGCTGTTAAAAGTGCAGATTTCCAGGAACTAAATTAAAATCAAAGGCTGCCAGGAACTCTTTCCAACCAACTGTGTCTCAGTGCTTGAGCTTAAGGAGGATGTGGTTAAAGAACTGTGAGTGTGTTATTTATCTTTGCAGAAATGCTTCTTTAGAGACATAGATAAAATACTTCTTCCCTTTTTAATTACATTGTACTTTTTCATTCTTATTTTAATAACTTTTTTCAATTAAAGAATGAAGTTGGTGGTTTAAATCTACATGAAAATATTTACTTTTTATAAATACATAAAAGCAAAAGAATAAGAACAAAAATTACTCATATGTAACTATATTATCTAGTTAGTTGTAAAGGTATGAACATGTGCATGTGTGTGGTTCTGAAAAATGAAGAATGTATTTTTACAAATACTCTTTTATTCACTGAGCCATACATTATGAACAGTTTTACCATGTTAGTACTGTTCTATGGGATCATTCAAATGGTTTTATGATAATTACTTACTTTTTTACTATTGTTTTACCTTCTGGCAATAGAAATACTGTGATTACTATCAACCTATTATAAACCTTACATTGTGTCTGATTAATTTTCTTGAAGGAGTTTGTGATTAAGAGTTTATAAGCTTTGGCTATACATCCTATTCATTTATAAAATAGAAAGCTTTTCAGTTTTTACCAGGAACAGATTAAAAAGTCCCCATTTCGCTATAGCCCAATCAATACTCTTCATTTTAATCATTGCTGATTTGATGAGCAGAATAAAGTATTTTATTATTTAAATTTTTATCTAGTATCAGGAAGGATGAGACTTTGTATTACATTCATTTTTTGGTGAATTTTCTGCTTATGCTAAGCGTGTTTCAGGGTCTTTATTATTGTAGTTTATATTTCTGATAATAAATTCTATAGACAAAGATCTCAATTCTTTTAATGTCATTAATTTCTCTTTTATTTTTGTACATGTATAAATTTCCTACTTATTTTAAATTCTGGATTGCATTTATTTATTTATTAATTTACTTATTTTGATACCAAGAATCGAACTAAAGACTTCATGCTTGGCAGGTAGGCATGTGCCACTGAACTACATCCCTGCTCCTTTTGGATTGCATTTTGAGATTCACAAATTTTGCCTTTTAAGTGGTCAAATCTATAAACATTGTATTTCATTCATTTTGTCCTTAAATATTCGCTTAGTTAGAGCTTGCTTATCATAAGATCAGGAAAGTGTCCGTAATATTTTATACTAGATTTAAGAACCTTGTTGTTTTAATTACTTTTTTCATTTTTGCTGAGATAAAATACCCAACACCCATAAGTTAAGGTTTATTTAGCTCACAGTTTGTAGAACTTTCAGTTTGTAATCAGTTGGTTTCAAGTCAAGGAAGCACAAGGCAGAAGCGTAACACTTTAAAGTTATAGCTAAAGTGAAAAGAAAAGAAAAGAAAAGAAAAGAAAAAAAGAAAAGAAAAGAAGAAAAGAGAAAAACCTCTTTCTGTCCCCTGTATTGTATGCAGGCTACCCACCCTAGGGTGGGTGTAGCACTCACACCTTTAACTACAGCACTGCGTCATGAAGCAGTTACAAACTCTAACTTCAGCTACCTCTGAAAAGCCTGCCTCCTATGATGGCAGGAGGCTTTGGGGGGACATCTGGAGATAAACCGTAACATTTGCTATTGTTCATATTTATTGAGTATACTCAGAGTTTAGTATTGTATATGACAGGAGCAAGGAAGCTACGATTTTTGCTTATATGTATCTCAGCAGCTGAGTAATCAGTTATTCTAATGATTTGACATGAAACCTTGTCCTTTACCACATTTCATATGCATGTGTTTCTAAGTTTTATGTTTTGGTCTGTCTGTTTATTACTACATGTTCATTTCACTGTTTTAAAATTATTGCCGTTTTTATTCTTACTCAATTAATCATAGCCTCATCCAATAAGACATGTGCTTGGGAGTAGGCTGTTAGATAAAACACTTACCTTGAACTACGTAATTTTCCATTTCACTGTTCTATGTATATTTCATGTTTATTTTATGCCAATACACATGTACATACATGCACATAGACATACATATACACATATACAATATGCTATAGGTATTTTCTGAAGCAGTAATTTCAAAAATTTATGGAGCCATAATTTTATATAATATTCAATTATTATTTATTCATAAAACAGTACATTGATATACTGTATACAAGAAACACATTTAACTGGAAAGGAAATTCAGAGAGTTAAAATCAAAGGAGAGAAAACAATTGCTCTATGTGACAGGAGACAAAAAAAAGCAAGCAAGCAAGCAAGCAAGAAAGAAAGAAAGAAAGAAAAGAAAAAGAAAGAAAGAAAGCAGATACTATTTCTTTTGCAGTTTATCAGAAGCTAGAAATAAATTCTTCAGTACTTACAAGAGTTCTACCCTCAAACTACCCCTTTGGCCACGCAAAGTCTCAATGGAGTTTCCTTTCTTCTTTTATTTATTTTGTATTAAGTAGTGAACTCAGGGTCTTTGGATTGAACTTCATCACAAACTTCTTTTTTTAAATTTTGTATCAGAGTCTAAGTTTCTAAATTGCATGAATTCATGACCCTCTTGCCTCAGCCTTCCAGTGTTCTAGGGTTATAGGCGTGTACTATCATAGCTGACTTGAAACCTCAAGTTGTTGTAGCACTTCAATTTATTCTCTCCAGACATTGACTTGCCCCCTCAAAGAAGATATTTAGAACATAACTTCATGTGCTGTTCCTAAATCATTCACTCCCAAATAATCTGTCCACATAAAAAGTGCAACTGTTATTTTGCCTCCTAGTTTCTTAAAGAGGAAGGAAATTTTTTCCGTCTGATATTGCAAATAATTCTCACAAGATAAAAAGGCAGCAAGGTGAAACAAGTTCTTCATTTACTTTCTAGGTCTTCAGGGAAAAAAATTAGCAGACCTTACTGGATAATAGATTTTTCTCTGAACAATACACCATTGAAAACAGAGCTCCATTCTCATTTCCATCTAGCAGTGTCCCAGCAGGTGCTTCAACTCTGGAAAAGGAAGTAAAGAGTCATGTCTTTCCAGTGTGAACCTTGCTATTTGCATGTGCTGCACATGCATCTCAGTACTGATACAACTCCCCTCGTATCCCTGGGTACATAGGAACTATCTCATAGAGACTGCTGTGCTTGGGCATGTAGACTCAGCATCACTTGGCTGTTTTCCTTGTCTTGTTCGGGAAATAGCCTCTGCTGGAAGGTAACAAAGGATTCTATGTCTCTTGTGCTGTTACAAGTCCTTGCCCAAGGCTACCTCTGACAAGTATTTGAGTAATACTAAACAGTGCATTATATTATAGTATTTCTTCAATGGTCTCAAGAATTGACTCATTCTTTGTCTTTGTTTCTCTAGTTATTCTTGAAAATTTGTGTAAGGGAACCTGATTGGGAAATAGATTCCAAAAATGACCTTCCTACTACCAAATGACTCACCCAATCACTTCTATCCAGAGGACAGAATGGTTCTGAAAGTTGAATTGGAGTCTGCACCAATCATGAAGAAGTGATTTTGGAAGCAAGGGTTTTCTCAGTACTTGTGGTGTGGGTTCACTGGGGCAGGTGCAGGTTTTAGGACACTTTGTTCTGTCACAGCCACAGCCAAGGGACTAGAACAACAAAGATCCCTAACTTGCTGTCTTTCTGGTTTAAAATCTTATTTTTGGATTTCTGAAGTGCATAAAGAAACTCCTGTTTGATTTATTGATCTATGAGTACACTTCAAAACAGGAATTTTTTTTTAAATTTTTGGTCTCTTCAACCTTTCCATTACGATATGAGAGCAAAATATTGTTGGTCAGGAGGCATTTAGAAAAATGTTTCCCTGAAAAGTTCTGCTGGATTGCAAATGTGTGTGTGTTTATCATGAAAAAAAAACATATTTAGGTATCAGGACCAAACTAATATGCTTCAAACAGTCTTATTTCAATCTTCCCTATTTATCTGAGTATTCAGAAGCATTTATGAATTGTTTCTGGAAAAAGAAAACATACAAAATTAACAACTATAAAAATAGGTGCAAAATAGAGGGAAAATGTTGCTGAGAATTCAAAATCAGAGACAATCATTCTAATTGTGGGTAATAAAGGAGTACTCTAAAAAGGAGGTGATATTTGAGTAGGATCCAAAGTATTGCAAGAGGTGGAAAAGTGGAGGAAGGGGAAGGGAATGTTTCAAACTGAGCAAAGATGTAAGCATCAGCACAAGAGCTCGTTGTTTAAGAAGGATCATCTCTGATGGGCACCAGATATAAGAAGAGTAACTCCAGGGGTGCCCTCATTAGATTTGAACTAACAGCAAAACATATTGTTGTGTATCAAGTCATCTGTTAAGTGTAAAATCAACTGCAGATAACTGTCTTGAGATGACACCTTGGCAGCCTCAGACATGAACAGACCTGACAATTGACTGAGATTGAACAGAGCTCTGGGAGGATAAAATGTTTCAGTCAGTCTTTATCCTGTCATATAAATGTATTTTTCAGATTACTTTGAATCTCAGAAGTTTTCTTTATTTTATCTTGATTATAATTCGTAGATCTTGAAAGTGAAAAACAGAGTTTCTTAGAATCTATTCCACATGGGAAGAAGCAGCATTTTTGATTAATAGTGACTGTGAATTATTTGCTCTCTGACTTTTCAGGAGTGGGAATGCCAGACCTTCCATTCTTTTTGTTAAAACACGGGCAAGGCACAGACCCAGGCAGGCCAGAGTTGCTCTGGAGTGTGGTGGCTTTTAACAGCAGCTCTTGTTTTATGCTTCTGGAGCAGAAAATCCAGCAAAGACATTTTACCAGCAAAGAAGAAATTTATCTTATGTTACCCAGATGACACTCTTGATCCATGTGAGCGAGATTTTCTCCTTTGTCTTTCCAGTCTACCCATCATCTGGATGTCATCTTCATGGAGACACTGTCACTTTAAAGGTCTTCCAAAACCATCACGTGAATCAGTGAATCATGGAAAGAGAAGAAGGATGGATAAATTTTCTGGATTAAGTGCTTAACAATGTCTGAACTCCATTCTAGACCTGGGAAAAATACTGAATGCATGAGAAAAACAGCAGGATGGGGAATGGGAAATGTGTTCCCATCCTCTTGGGAATGCAGAGAAGTGACTACTCACCTACTACAGATGATGGCCAGAGACTGAGAAAGAAAAGGTCTAGTCAATGAAAGCTAGCACTTATTTATTTGTTTGGAGGCCTTTTTTCTGTGAAGCATAGTGGATAAAATGAAGGTTTAGTTATCTCATGACAGAAGTGGAGTCTTGCAGTTAGCTGATATTCTCATATCTACTGATAATTAGTTTTGAAGGAGGCACAATGAACTAAGCACACATGTCACAGTAACAATGACTTCTTTAAACCTTGGTGTCAAAAGACAGTTTAGGTGCATAATAGAATTTTACATTGTCGCAGAGGTATAACTAAGGTAAAACACAAGATGCTTATATTTTTCTGAATGAATACAGATTTTGATAGAGATTTCCAGAAGAAGCATAGTTTTATTGATATAAAATGGAAAGACAACTTAATTTAATAAATTCTTGTTTTAGTAAAATTTAAGTTTTGCCAATCATAATGGCTAATCATGGTACGTTGATTTGACTTGAGTAAGAACCCTAGCAGATTAGGAAGTTCTGGGTGTGTCTGTGAGTGTCTGACCTGTAGGCCAGCAAAATAAGGGGATGAGTGGCACCAAGCAAAAGGACCAAGGAGGTGATGGTGGATGACAGACTAGTCACCATGCAGATCTGGGACACAGCTGGTCAGGAAAGGTTCCAGTCCCTTGGCGTAGCTTTCTACTGTGGCGTGGACTGCTGCGTGCTGGTGTTTGACGTGACAGCCCCCAACACGTTCAAGACCCTGGACAGCTGGAGGGATGAGTTTCTCATCCAGGCCAGCCCCCGGGACCCTGAGAACTTCCCCTTTGTTGTGCTGGGGAACAAAAGGCTTGTAGCTGGACAGAATGAGAAGATAAAGAAGGAAGTGTTTCCCTTTTTAGAGAAGTTCTGCTCTTTGTGTTTACCTCTGGACATTGGTCTCAAGATCCTTCAGCCTTACAGTGTAGATTCTTCAGCTCCCTAACACAGACTTTTCAGCCTTCCAGTGCAAACTTACACTCTGCCATGATCATCTCGCCCTTTGACTGCCCCTGGGCCTTCTGGTCCTCCAGTGCTCAGGTGGCTATTTTGGATTCTGCTGCCTCTGAACCATTAGATGTCAACTGGGATTCTTCTTTTTCTTCTTCTTACCTAATAAATACCTTGGATAATTGCTATGATTTGTGTCTGGGTGTCCCTCAAAGCCTCATGCTGTCATGAAGGTGGCTGAGTCTAGCGTTCGTGATTGGTTCACTGTCTAGCTCTGGGATTGGTGATGTGAGTACTGCACCTGTCCAGAGGTGTGTAGCTGGCAAACAATATAAGGGAGAGAAGGAGGCAAGCTTCGCCTTTTTTGCCCTTTTTGCTCTTGTCACTTGTGGCTGCCACTAACAGTTAAACCCCAGCCATGCCACTCTGCTTTGGAACCAGCTGATTATGGACTGAAACTTCCACAAACTATGAGCTAGAAAATCTTTACTTCCCTAACTTTGGGTGTTAGGTATTTTGTCCCAGCAATGAGGGAAAAGTAACTAAGGCAATAATCATACATATATTTTATATTAAATCTGTTCTTCAAGAAAGCTTTAATACAACAGTTAATTGCTCCTTAGACCCTTAGAAAGGAAGTATTACTTTACCAACACAAAGTTGAAATATTTAAAATATTCTTTCAAGTGGTATGGGATAAAGCAAAGTGAAAACAGAAGTATCTGGGTTGTTTATGTCTTGATTAAGAGAACTAACCACACACACACACACACACACACACAATCATTACTTCTGAAAAAATCAAGTATTAAATATTGTGCAGCATCTTAGAGTGCAAACTTCTATCATTCATATTTATTTACTTATCATTATGTTAGCTCTCTAAGTTTCATTTTGTAGACAAGTCTTAGAGATGAGTGATGGAACTAAACCAAGCACCTGTTAAGTGGAAAAAAGTATGACTTAAATAGATATCATCACTCTAGTCACCATGCTTTTTCTCTACAAGGTCTGATACTTTGAGTTTTTATTTCTTCAAAGCTTTTCAACAGAGATTTGAAACATATAAGAACAATTTCTTTAGGAAAGATGATCTTGGGGGTAAATGCATAGACTCAAAAGTCAATCATTCTCTACTTATTTTGGTTTTTCTCTGTTACTTCCTCCTCCTTCTTTTCCATCATCACCAGCAGCAGCAGCAGCAGCAGCAGCAGCAGCAGCAGCAGGAGCAGCAGCAGGAGCAGCAGCAGGAGCAGCAGCAGCAGTATCCTTATGCTTCATGCCTCACATCTCACCATCAAACTGAGCTTACACACAGGACAAAGGTTTGGTGAAAAGAGAGTGATCATTCTATGCCATCTCTTTCTTCCTTTGAGTTTAAATTTATCTAGTTATTATAACTGGAGAACAATTTTTTTTTCTTTATTCTCTCTTTAAAATAATCCTCTTCTTGTTTGTTTTTCACTTTATTTTTTATATTTTTCCCCATTTCATCAGTGATCCCCCAATATCTGACCACAGAAATTCCAAAGCAGCTATTTTCTGGGACAAAACAACTGTGTACCTCCCTATTTGGCCACCACCCTTGCATACCAGAGATGGACAGGCTGTTCTGATCTTCCTCGGCCTAAGAATTTTTAGTAAACCACCTTCACAGGCTTTGTTCCAAGGTTACACATCAGACTACAGCTTCAGTAATATGGAAAGATGGATTTGTTAAATTTGAGTTCAGAAGCAGAAACCAGTATACTTTGCCCATAGTGGTAGTGAACTCACACCCCTGATTCCATACACACACAGAATCACTTTCAGCTGTATCAACAAAGAAGTTTAATTTAAAATCCTACATTTTAGATCGTAGCTTCTTAACTTCAGGAAGTCTTCTATATTAACCCAGAAGGAGTGAGGTATGGACTCTGCCAAGTTATGGGAATGCATCCTCCTCAGAGATGAGATTTCTACTCAACACATTCTAAAAAGCACCAACAATCCATGGGAAAATGGTAGTCATAATATAGGGGGTAGACATTCAAGTCTTCCTGAGATCACTGACAGCTATGAACAGTAACAATGATGAAAATGAAAGATACTATAGGTTAACTTTAGTATTTAAGCAAATTGATAGCTATGACTAGGTAATCATTGGTCACCTCAAGAAAGGTTTAAGAACTCTGGCTGTGGTCTACCGGTGGTGGAGACCTACCAGGTCCCACTGCAAGAAGGAGGCACTCACTCCTCCAGCTGCTGAAAGTGGTGGAGGGTGTGCAGCTGAATGTTCTCAGTTGATTCTCCTCCAGGAAATGCCCTTGGCCAAGCTCATTACCCAACCCCCAAAACAAATCACACTCAATGGCTTCTCCATGTGTTTCCAGGCAGGCCTGCTTCAGAGGGCCATCCTAGCAACAGACTCCCAGTGCAGTCTCTGGGTTCTCTGTAGCACATGTATCACAGACCCGTCCGTCCCTTTCAGCCCAACCCACAAAGCAACCTCTACAAAGCTCCCACAACAATCTCAGAACCTCAGAGTCTGTTCCTGCGGGAGTCTTATCAGAACTTGCTGGAGTAAAAAGACCTCCACATCTGCCACAGTTATTCTTTGGGAAATAAGACAAAGCTGTGTTATCAAGATCCTTAGGACTCCCTTGGAATGATGGATGCTCAGTGTTTTTCCAGACAATCTGCAGAGGTGAGAAACCTCACCAAGTACACCAGCAAGGCTGGTTTCCTACCAGTTCCTTTAAATGGGGAGTACTGTGACCACAGGTTTTTAGAGTTGGAGAAGGCTCCCTTATTTATAGCTCTAGAACAGTAATTCTACAAGATGAAAATGAAGAATGCTTCTCTCATCTACACTTGTGGCTCCTATATTTAATAGTCATTTAAGAAAATTATCTGACATAAAAATAGTATATTGATAAAATTGTGTCTCTAAGTTACTTTTATGTTTCTAAGAATTTGAGTAGGATGCTATGAAAGCTATCATTTACTGAAAAATTACTTTATGCCAGTAGTTATGCTAAGTATTTTGTATGTATCACTAAGTTTAATGTTGTCAGCATCATTGTAAAAGTGTTATTATTACTCCTGTTTTATAAATCTGGGAATCAACACACAGAAAGGCTTAGTAATTTGCAGAGGGTCACATCGATTTAGGACTGAGACGGAATTTGAACCTAGATATGTTAGACTCTTAGTCCATGTTCTTACCTACTGTATTTAATTTCTCTTACCCCAACCATTTGCAATTCTTGAAATGTTTTTGTTTACTATACCAAGATTCTTCAACATTATATTTTAAAAACTATTGCTGAGAAATAAGCCTGCGGTGGAGACTTGTTTCCAGAATAGAGGGATGTAGGCAGATGTTCTCCTCACTCAGATCCCCACATTTGTTTTTGTTAGTATCTAACCCAAAGGTTTGATCTGCTCCAAAACTGCATAAATTGTGGCCCTAATACCATAAACATGATCACGTTCTTGTACCTTCTTCCCTAGTCCCTGAGTCCATAGCATATCAGCAATCAAAAGATTGGTTCACTTCCCTCACAAAAATTCAGGTTTTTAGTGATGGGTTAATTTCTTAGTCATTATGATAGTTGTAGTTTTAAAATTTTTCTTAGTCACTGTGGTCCCATATCCACAACTGACTAGATGTAAGAAATTTAAGAACATTTTTGTTTATTAGTGAATGTTTGTAATACAGAACAGTGATTTTTGTTTGGGGAACTGGTACATACAGATGATACATCTATTTACTTTTCCTTTCCCCTCCCCTGGTCCCTTTTCCCATCACCAAGAATTTACTTTCTAGATGTTTTTAGAAGATGAACTGAGTGGGTATTGGCAAGCAAAACCTCTCCTAAGCTTGATGAGTGCTATTCATAAATGCAATTCTTTTTCCTCAAATAAGAAGTCAGTGCGTTGCTTTGCAATTTGGAAGTTTCATATTTCCAAATGATGCTAAAGCCAGGTTATCCAATAGACAAGATTAGCAAAATAAATATGTATGTATGTTTTTCCTGAGGTTCAGGCAGAGCCCTGTGACCATGTTAGCTACTGGTGGGTTGATTGCAAATCCAGCCATTCTTTTCTGCTTGGAAAATCAATTTATTTCAGGGAATGATCACAGCCTCGAACTGAAAGTCACATTCAGGGAGTAGGAACTGAGCAGAAGTTGTGATACCCAATCTCTACCTTCATTTCTTTGGTAGCTTTGAAGGGAAGTCACAATGAATAAGATAGAAAGAAAGGAATAATGTGCAGGTGTTGATATGTTTTATTTAGGAATTAGGAAATTGTATTGACTGAACAAAATTACAGTAAAATGCATAAACCTTAAAGTTTGAAAAACTCATACATCTCAAAATACATAATATTTGTATCATCCTAGAAAGCTCCCTTATGCTGGACCCTGGAAAGTCTACCTCAGTTCTTGTTTTAATCCCACAAATTAGTTTTGCCTGTTTGCCTGTTACCATACTTCACATGTAGTAAACGGAATCCTCCAGTATAGACTCATTGTGACCTGTCTGCCTGCCTCCTCTAACACATTGCCTTTGAGATTCGTACGTGTTCTTGCATGTGTCAATGTCTCGTCTCCCCAGTTTTTTAATTGAGTCATATTCCATTGCACAAACATACCTCAGTTTGTTTGCCCATTTGCCTGTTAATGGACATCTGCTGCTTTTAATCTTTGTCTATTACAAAGAAAGCTGGAATGAGCACTCTTGTACAAGTTACTTGGTAGGCATGTGTTTTCATTTCTTTTGGGTGAACACTGAGAAGAGGAATTGCGAGATCATAAGTAATGTTTGGCGTTTGTAGGGAATTTTAGTGGTGTCTAGTTGTGGTTTCAATTTGCATGTCCCTGATGATGGATGGTGCTGAGCGTCTTTACATCTTTTGTGAAATGTTTGTCCAAGTTGTTTTCCCATTTTGTCAGGTTACCTTTTAAAAAAGGACTTAACTGCACTTAAAGTAACTTTTTGGTTGACACGTAACAATTGTACATATTTATGAGGTAAAGGGGATGGTTTAATTCATGTATGCAACAAAGAGCAGTCAACAATCAAATCAGGCAAATACTAAGATTTTATTTTTTTCCTTTTTTTGATTCTAAAAAGAATAAGAACAAACAGAATGAAGCCAATCAAAACAAAACAGTGAAAATGATACAAGACTTCAAAACAAGATAATAGGAAATCAACAATAGCTACCAGAATGCCTCTTGTTATCTTCAAAATAGCTGCCCATAACATCACACATAATAAAATCAAACAAAAGAGAACTGAATAAAACCAATCAAAATAGAACACTGAAAGCAATACAGGATTTCAAAACAAGATAATCTGAAATCAACAATGGCTACCAGAATGCCTCGTGTTATCTTCAATGTAGCTGCCCATACCATCAGATATAATAAAAGCAAGCGAAACAGAATAAAACCAAACCAAACAATGAAAATGATACAAGACTTTAAAACAAGATAATAGGGAACTAACAGCTATCACCTTAAGAAGGAAATCCTTGATAGTAGCTATACTGCATATTGTTATCCTCCAAATAGATGCTAAGACCACCAGTGTTTGGCCTGCAAAGTCAATCAAATACTAAACACCACAAGCATTAAGTTTTTTTCTTATTTTCCTGTGAGTCTGCTGACTCACAGGCAGAGGTTTGCTTCTTGTCTCTCTTCCTGGTTGTCCCCATGGCTGCCACTGGCTCACAGGAAGGCGTTGGTTTCTTGTAAATACTAAGATTTTAAATGACAGTAATAACTACAAAATCCTTCCAACTTGCTTACTTGTAGGAGTTCCTTATGTAGACTGAATGTGTATATACTTTGTCAAATATATGTACTTTTAGTATTTTATTCTATATCCTCTCTTGGTCTCTTACGTTTATTGTCGCTTTATTCTTCAGTAGTAGTTCAGAGACTACTATGTAGATAGACAGACAGATAGACAGACGATAGATTGATCTTACTACAGTACATCTTCAAGTAGCACCAGTGGCTCTGTGTGTGAGTGGCTCATAAAGTACAAGCCCGCTTGTCCTTATGCCTACTGATTTACAAAATTTGCTCCTATATAGGTTACAAAACCTCAAACACAAGGCTTTTAGTTTTACGTTAAACACATACTTTTCAAGTAAATTAGGAAAACACAGTATTCCCTTCATTTGTCATTTCAGATACTTTCACAGTTTTTTGTTTATCCAGTTTTCTACTTTCAGATTGGAATCGTTTTCTTCAGTGTGCAAAACTTAGCCTGCTGGTGATCAGATTATCTCAGTTTTTACAAAAATGTCTTCATTTCATCTTTGCTCTGATGGACATCACTGCTGGGTATGTAGAATTTTACTGGATATATATACTTCCAGGATGTGAGGCCTTTTTGTGTTTATTTAAGCAGGATTCCATTGCCTTTCCTGAAAAGTCAGCCATTACTTTAATTGATGTACCTCTATATGGAATTCATCTGCATCTTGGTTATTCTTCTTTGTTTCTAAGAATTCTCCATTATATATAATGTTTGACTCTTATTCCTCTATATACCTTTTCCTGTCCTTCTGAGGCTCTTAAGACACTCCTGGCAATAGTGTGGTGTACTCACTTAGGCCTTCAGTGTTCTGCTGTTTTCCACAGTCATTTTTACCTTTTGTTTCATTTCGGATCATTCTTCATGTACTGAATCCAACATCAGGACCCACTCAGAGAAAGTTTCTATCAACTTCTATTGTTCCTGAGTATAAGTCATGATGTTGCCAGATGGCACAGTATCTAGTGATTCCAGGCTATTTTTGTCTCACCCAAAGAATTGGCCAGGATGCCTGATGATCAGGTAAATGCAATTTTTATTGAAAGCAAAGGAATAAAAGGGAAGAGGGAGGAAAAGAGAAGGGAAAGAAGAAATATTTCCTGCAAGCAGGATCACCCTCTCAGAAATAAGAGGCCAACAGAGCATCAAGGTCACAGGGATGGGGAAGTCAATGGCCACCAACTTTTATTCCCTCTCAGATCCCTGGGAAGTTGTTCTGCCCAACACATGCTGGCCATGATTGACAGGTCACATCTTTTTGATCAGCTTTCGTTCTGGTTCAGGTTCCATCTTGATTTTCAACCATCAACCAGCCTGCAA
Organism: Dolichotis patagonum; assembly: GCA_004027295.1. Lineage (NCBI taxonomy): Eukaryota > Metazoa > Chordata > Mammalia > Rodentia > Caviidae > Dolichotis > Dolichotis patagonum. Next base: position 78,690 of record PVJX010003487.1, on the reverse strand, counting down.
TGGCCTAATCTTCAGTCTCAATACCATCTTATCTCTTTGTCTGTTTCATGATATTTTGTGAAAACTGACTATTTTAGAAAGTATACCTTTTTGGCCCTCCTCTACCCCTCCCTCATGTTCCTTTCCCTGCTCTAATAGTCACCCTGTTTCTCTCTCTCTCCTCTCTCTCTTCTTTCCCTTTATAAAACAAAAATTAAGTTGTTGATCCTACATATGATTGAAAACATGCCACTGCTATTGTTTTTCTTAGTTAGTTGCCTGGACTTATTCTGCAGAACTGTCTCCCCAGGATGTCAGGAATTTCTGTTTTTTCCCATTTTTGTTTCCCTCTTACTCCTCCTGTATTGCCCTGCATCTGTCAGTGTGGCGGTCAGCTAGTGACTGATGACAGATGGCATTCATGCCCCTCCCTCCTCCTGTGCTTCTGCTGTTGGATCTGAGCGTGCATCTGGAGCAAGTTTAAAGTTCAAGCAGCTTTCAAGTCTGTCTTGAGCACTCTTGGCTTATTCCCCGTGCTTGTGTGAAGCATGCCAGTCAATAATATTTTCTCTTCTAGACTTTCCCTGTCAACAGTCTGGCCAGCCTGCTTGGTTGATGCTCACTTCAATTGTATCTGCACGCTGTAAGACATGAGGTGCTCCCTGTTTTGTCCTACCAGTCCTAATACTTTCAGGGACAGTCCCTGTGGACCCAGCAAGTCCTTGAAGCAGTGAAGTTGCTGGTTTTCATGCCTACTCTGTCCTCGGAAAACTACCATTCAGGTGTCTCAGCTGAGAGATGATGGGCGCAGTGCCAGGCAAGAATGCCTAGACCCCCCTGTGTATATTTATATGTTGTTCATGTGCAAACACAGTGCTTCTCAACTATTTTTGGTCTTTTCTTAGTTTCAAAAGTCCTGAAGTAGCTATTTTTGACAGTTTTATCTAATCTTGTAAGGGCTTAATGAAAGGATTTACTATTTTACTATCATACGAAATCTTTCATTGAGAGAGATATTTTGACAGTGCACAGAAAAGGCAGACAAATTCAACGCCCATAGCATGAGGAAGTTACTGGGAACAGTATTCCTTCTGATCTGTAAACCTGTAACAGAACCACCAGCCTGTTGGTTCAAATGAATGTTCCCGTGTAGCACCGTTTTTAACTAATTCAATGATGAAACATGTTTAATAATATCCATAATTATTGTGTCACAGTAAGTAAACTATAAAAATAAAAAAATTCACAAGTAATGAATAATTACTCACAGCAAAATATGCAATTACTAATGCCTTATGTAGCCAAGAAAAAGTTTGTTCTTACCATGACATTACCCTAATACATCATAAACCATCAGTAGATGTCCTGGTCTTCAGACTTTCTTTCCTGAATGGCAGTGGGGACATAGAGGAGTTATCTTTTCCACTTCTGCACAAAGTCTGTAAACCCTTCACTAGAACCTCAAATTCCCTTAACTGGAAGCAAAGCTTTCTTTCGTTATGAAGTGAGGAGATGTAGCAGACACACAGGGTGATCACTTTCCAACTCTTTGCATTATGGCTGGAACACACACAGCTCAACGTGAACAGAGAGAGGAGTTTGTGCAGTGCCAAGGGGCTTGAAAGAGAGCAAGGAGGAAAAGACGCCCCTGAGCATCAGGAAGCTGGGGCTGTGTTTCAGGTGGTTCCTCCAACCGACTCTCTCATCTTCTTGGCTCTCTCTGCACACCTTCATCCAGGCTCTGGCAAGTGGTGACTGGTCACAGTCTCCAAGCCAGCATGGAAATCTCCACAGCATGGGGAAAGCCGGGCAGAGGACAGGGGTACTAAGCACAGCACCCACAGGCTGTGGAAAAGAGCTGGAGTGTCAACCACTCCCAAGAGTCACCTCAGGGTCATGGAAAAGCAGCAATAGAGCTGTCTGAAGACCTGACTGATCTTTATAAAACTATCTTGCTTGTTTGACCCCTCACATCTTGTAACAGTGGAAGTGAATCTATGGCATGCACGCCACAGCAGGCTGCTGGTATCATTGAAAACTCTAAAACGTTCGCCATCACTGTCCTGTGAAAAAAAAAGTCCTATGACTTTTTTTTCTGGGCTTCAACGATTCTATTAACCAAACTTCTTTTGAATTGTTATTCAGGTCAGTGAGTTCAAACTCATTAAATTGTAAAGGACTCGATTTGAGGTCTTAGCAATTGTGATTCGGTAGATATAGGCTCCCCTATAGCTCTGAAGCAGTGCTCTGAGAAGGCAGGAAAAGGGGTTTGTTATGCTGAGAAGGAGCAGAGCTCTCTCTGTAACTGATATAGACGTAGCGTAGAATGTATAAAGGAATGGAAATTACATAAAACAGAAGTCCATAATCTCTTGCTATGTGGCATGAGTCTCTGAGCACAATATGCTGCTTAAGTCAATCCAGATGCTTTAAGCCAAAGAGTAGAGCTGTAAAGTTCCTTCCAGGCAGTAACATAGCTGGAATTATGGGTAAACCCTGCTTCCATAATGATCTCCTGACTCCACTTGGGGAAACTCTTTCCATGTCACTTTTATTGTAATTTGCCTTTCATTTTCCCATTTGTACATTTTGTTTCCACCAATTTTCAGCTTGGAGCACACTGGCTTTTCTTCTTTTTTGACTGTTTATCCTTCTATACCCCCGTCGCTATTTCTCTTCAGGTCCTTTTAACATCTCCGTTGAGTTCATCAGGCTGACCTTGACTGTGCTCCAAATAAAATATAGAGCGTGTCGGTAACTCTCTAGTGCAGTGTCTCTTATTTATGGCTGTTTTGAAAATCTTGTTCAGGCTGCGCTCCTGACCAGGCAAATAAAAATCTCTGGTGATGAGTTCCAGGTAGTCATTGCTGAGAAATAATGCCCTCATGGAAAGTAATACCTTTGTACAACACACTAATATTTGTCTTCACTTTTTTTTTTATCTTAAATCAACACTTACCACATCCTTGAGGAATACATTAGATTATTAATTGGCAGAAACTATAACAAAACAAAAACTGAATTGTATTATGGCCTCTAATATGTAAATACTTCTGAGGTCATGTTGGCAGAATGCCTTGGGGCCCTTCAATCTGTTAGCTGTGCTGGTGCCTGACAGCCTTAAAGGAGGCTTGCCCTATGAGAGCAAATAAGAAGAAAGTAAACCAAGCTGCAGACGTTAAATCTGTCAGATTTCAAAGACCGCAGGACATTATGTAAAATGCAGTGACACAATATTACAAATATTTATCTTCACCTTTATCCTCTGGAGTCTTTGTTCTTTTTTAAATAATGAATAGCTGTGGGCTTCTCTTGAAAGGGAAAGGGAAAGTGGTAAATCTTTCACTACCTTTTCCATAATGCCTTCTTTTTTGAGACAGGTTTCTAACTCCTGGGTACGTACATTTCTCTAACATCAAAACAGCTTCCTTTGGGCCATGCGAAGGACATGGGTGACCCATCAGTCACTATTTGCTCTGAACATCTATTGAATCCCAAGCTTGCAACAATCAGCTTTTGAGTTTTCTTTTTTCAGTAAGAAATGAGTGGAGGAATGAAAATAAGCCTTAAGACTCTGATGCCTAGAAAGCTGTGCTAAGGAGAGAAGGGGGCCAAGAGTGCCTGGGGAGATCTGGAGGCACTGCACCTGCTCGTGCTCCCTCTGTCTTTAACGTTATTGGAGGGCAGCAAGAGGGACGTTTTCTGGCTCAAGAGGGGTAGGATGGATGTGCAATTCAGTGGAGTTTGAGCAATTCTATTTTAGGATTTTTTTTTTCAACAGAGTGTATTATTTATTTATCTTTTAAAGAGAAATTCACATTTATTTCAGGATATAGTAAATCACACTCTTCAAGGATTTTGATAACTCTACAGGGTCTCTATCAAGCCCCTATTCTAGAAGATTTATTGAAAAGAAACATTTAACCTTACTTGCTTGTAGACTCAATACCTGCTTCAAGTTTCATCACAGGGTGCCAGCACGCCAGGTGTGTCTCCATGCTCACTGACATGAATGAAGGATAACATGAGACAAACAGGCACCTTGTGCATGCCACGGGGCACTGCTAACCAGATGAAATGTGCTCAGTGCTCAGGAACCGTGAATTTCAGTCACCTTGGGTCAGAAACTGGATCTTCGTCATGCCAGTCACAGCATCAGAGAATTGCACTGGTGTTCCCCATCGCTGCTTCCAGTCTTCCATTGCCTCTGCCGTTTAGTGGTGTTATTTTTAAATCTGCTTTACGTATCACTAGCATATTTACTTTAATGGAGGTAGCATAGCTGTAGGAAGAACACCCACTGATTTGTATATGCCTCACTTCTTTGCTCAGTGATAACATCCCTGAGAGAAACTTCAGTTGTGTCTCAGTTTCTCCTCTCCCAGTTACAGACCATAGAGAGGAAGATGGTAGTTATAGTTATGGTCCTATACAAGGTTGGCAGTATGGTTTGCTTTATGGAATAAACTCAGCTTGTGCTCACTATTTTTCATTTAATTTTTTTGCCTAATTCTTCCTGTCATTCTCCTTGTGAATATTTCTTGGAATTCCTCAAGAATCTGAGCAAAGTGTTTAGAATTACATGGCCTGCTCTCCTGGGACAAATATCTCTTGCCTTTGTCACATCCGTAGTCCTCTCTTAGCTCTGGAACCTGGGTGTTTCTCAGGCTCACCTATAGGTATCTCTGAAGGGAAGATAGAACACCAGGCCATAGCTCAGCTGGGATAGTTGGACATGCTGTAGGCTGTTCCAGTGTGTCACACTACACTGAGAAGGAGGCCATGGAGCTATGTGACAACATACAGAATGGTAGAGTAGGGCATAGAGTTGCTTTTATTTGTTATATCACCTATTAACAAAGTCCTGCTTGTCCTTTGGCTTATCTTAATTTCTCTTGAATTCTGTGCCTATCTGGGGCCTGGAGGTTATTTGGTTGTTGCTGCTTTGTGAAGGTTCTCCTGGATAAGAAAACACAATTTGGATGGAACTCTGGGACAGCTCTCAGCTCTGGCCTATTCTGCAGTTTTAGTTTAGAGAACCAATTTTCTCCTTAGGTGAATCCCTGACAAGGTCCTCATGTATATGATTTTATGTGCATACAATTCACCTGTGATCTTGTGTAAATGGTCCTAAGCCATAAGATTGAGGTGCAGACCAAGGTTCTGCTCTCCTAATGGACCCTCTGTGATGCTGATGGTCCAAGTTCCAAATTTATTAGTGAGGCTCTGGGCTCAGTTCAGATGTAACAGGCAACAGTGTGGCCCACAGCGACTGAGTGTGGTAAGGAACAGAAATACTTTTCCTATGAGAGTACAGCCACTGAGACTCTCACATACAATTGACAATGAGTCATGGTAACTCTCCACCCAGACCCAGGCTTCTCTTAGAAGGTGTTTCCCTAGGACAGGCCCATATTGAAGCCTCATCGATAGTATGCCCTTTTTTTCAAGAGCTCAGGAAAGACATTTATGACTTCCCACTGGGAAAGAGTCAGGGAAAGCTGGAAGCTCAGTTGGTTTTGCCTTTTCTCCGCAACCACATGGCAGATTGGCAGGTGAACATGGTGGTGAATTCCTCTTTGTTGAGCTCAGTGGTGTTTACTGCATGTCTGCACTGCGCCTAACACTGTGCTAAGTATGTGGATCTCTGGTGAAAGGTGAAATGCATTCTAGAGTATCTAGGGACTTACGATATTATTGGGACCAAAAAATGTTTAAGCCCCAAACTTCACAAGCAATGCAAGAAAAACTTGAGAGAGCGGGAATATGATTATGTGTTAAATTGAATATAATCAAGTGCCAAACCTGTGACACAAGCAGTAAGTGCTATGAACAGTCAGGGAGGGTTTCTGTGTTGGCTCTGCTCCCCAAAACCAGAGTTCCAGTTTTTAGGTTTAGGGCTCTGTTGTTTGCCTTGTGCTGGGTTTTGTGGATTCAGACTTGGGAGCTACTGTGTGGAAAAAGCAAAGGCAGAGTCCAGCACAGAAACTTAACTCATTGTTTCAGGTAAGTTATGTATACAAATCCTAAAACCCTCCTCCCATTCCAGACCTCTCATTCCTCCGGTGAAGGAAGCAGTTTTAAAAATGAAACCGTCACAAGACAGCGAGGTTAATGCTGCCCTAGGCTGGATTTGGCTGGACCTCCCCACTGCTTGTGGACATTCAGATCTAAAGTGAGTTCTTTCCATAGAAGATAAATACAATGGGCTCGATGGGAAAGGCCATCTCAGGATCTCAGGGCAGATACCTTAGAGTTTGTAGATGGGGCACACAAAAGGAGAATGGCCTGGGAAAATGTCCAGAAACCAGGGATGGAAATTCTATCTTTCATCTTGTTCACGACTGCCCTGTGGAAGGACAATGCCCTTCAGTCCTTATATGGCACTCGAAACTCTTTTTATGAATGTCCCTTGGTGAAGTCAGGTGACATCCCTGAAGAGCAGATGCACATTGGTCTTCCCCTTTTTCTGAGAGTGCCTGTGAGCAAAGAGACTGTATGTGTCTGTAGGAAACACATGGATCCCTTGGTCTGCCCAGCTGCCTGGTACAGCTTATCTGTTTCTTGTGGGAATCAAGTACTAGTCTAATGTCAATGCTCTGAGTTGCACCATGAATACCCAATCTTACCCATTAGGATTGTGGGAAAAGGCCACACTTCCTTTCCTCCCTGCTAGTGGGGTTGGTAGTGTCACTCCCAGCAGCATTTGAAAAGGTCTTCTTCAGATCTTCCCTTATCTGTGACCCATTTTTGACAATGAGTGGTTGAAAGATACTGTGTTTACATTATTTAAAAAAATTAAATAAAAAAACCTTTACTACACTTAAAGACACTTTGTAAAAACAATGGGATAAGATACTTTGTAAAAACAATGGGATAAGGGTGTTCAAACTGAGGGGAAATATTTTAATATTTTGAGGAGTTAACAGAAATGTGTCTTTTATTATAATAAATTTTAATATTTATATATTAGCCAGATTTTATTATCACTCTGTGTTTATCAATGGTTCATGGCAAATTTCTGTTAAATAAAAACATTAGGGTGTGTCCCCCTCCACCTGGCCCCATGTGACTTCTGCCTCTTTCCCAAAATCAAAATGACCATGAAAGGGAAAGGTTTTGAGTGGGATTAGAACATCAAGGCAGCCATATTAGTGCAAATAGGCTATCAGGAAAGAGGACTTTCCTGTTTCAGAAAGTGTATGGACAATGGAATAAACATGTGTGAAGTGAGGAACAGTATTTTGAAGGGGATTAATGGCAATTTATCTCATTCTACAATAATTATTTTTTAAATTTGAATACTCACTGCATTGTTTGATCACATCTAGTATACCTTTTTCAGGCTTTTAGCCCAAAAGTTACAGAATCAGTTGCTGAACATTTCCTGGGTGGGTTCTCCACATGATGTGAGTCTCATTTTGAGTTGGTATCTGAAGTCTGTTTTGATGAACCTCAAGCTAGGTTGCAAGCAGACAGAGTACCCCTGTAAACTCAGGTCACATCAGCCACAGTTTTCTGCCCATGGAGAAATGCTGGTAGGAAACAGCTAAAAACCAACTACAAATGGAACCTGAAAGAAATCCCTTCCAAACACTGGCCTTACTCCGGCTATCAGGAGACTCTGGAGCCCCAGTAATTCTCAACTTGTGGCCAAAGGCTAAATGTGGCCCACAGATGCATATGTTTTTCTTGTCATGTGGTTTGTAAAAATCTGATGACTTCTTCACATTTTTCCTCCAGAGTGACTCATTCCACATGATAGGCAACAGGTGGAGGAGTCCAGGGCAGCACTTGTCCTGTTTCCAGAGTTTTTAATCAGGTGTCATTTTGGGAACATGTTGATTATTTAAAACAGAAACTTAGAACAACTGAAAAACAATTTCATTTTAGGATTTCCAGTGTAACTCTTTCACAGTGACTGGGTTGAGAGACAGCAAGGGAAAAAGCCATAGAAAGGGTGTGGGTTAGATGGAGACCACCTGGAAAGTTTAAACTCATGATACGAAGGATGTGGGTCTCCACCCTTCATAGTGAAAATGGTGGTGTGTCTCCACAAATTTTCTGGGTCTGAAAGTGTTGGCATTAAATATCACGGCTGCTTGACTCCTTGTCTTGCTGACTACATCCAGCACATGTCAGAGGTCTGATTACTTTATTCATCTACCAACATGAGCAAGGACACATCTCAGCTTGCACAGTTGCCAGTCTGGGGTGAATAGATAGATGAAACAAGGGGAACTCATAAGCCCACAAGTTGAAAAGCTAGGCAAAAAAAAAAAAGACTAAATTCCAAAATTTCAAATTCTGAATTAGAAAGGAATCCCCTCCCTTCACCTTTTTTTGGTTTGAACTCATTTTTCCCCAAAAAGAAAATGGCTTCCAACCTAGACTTATGAATCCTGCAGTGTTTCAAATTTGTTGGCAAAACAAGGTGCTTCTATGACAAAGAGGACCTTAAGAAATTTATGACCATCAAACAAGCACTCCAAAACAATTGTTAAAATATATCCTAGAAAACTGCAAAGAACAAACAATGCCAAAAAGTCTAATAGAATTCAAAACAAAGAAGACAAGAGACATTATGGTAGCCACTGTTGATTTCCTATCATCTTGTTTTGAAATCCTGTGTTGCTTGTATTATTTTGTTCTGATCTGCTTTGTTCAGATTTGTTTTGTTTTATTCTCTTTAAATAAAAAAGTCTAATAGAATGAATATACCAGGCAAAATGAGCAGTTAAACAAACAAATAAATAAACAAAAAACTCAAAACAAACCAACAAACAAAAAAAAGGAATAGAAAAGTTGATCAGTGATAGGAAAGTATAATGACAGAGATAAGTCAGTACCTTTAAGTAATAACTTTAATGTGAATGATCTCAATTTATAATCAAAAGACAGAGATTAGCGGCCCCCAAGTACACATTTAACTCAGGAAAAAATTTACAGATTTAAAAAATCAAGGAATGGGAAAATTATTCCATGCAGTAGGAACCCAGAAAAGAAAGCAGATGCAGCCACCTATTTTCAGACAAAGTGAATTTCAAACCAAAATTTATCTGAAGAGACAAAGGAGGTTATTATGTACATATTGGTTAAGGAACAATTCAACAGAAAGACATATCAATTATAAATATATATGCACTAAACACTAGCATGCCTAAATTCATAAAACACTACTGAACATAAGAGATCAGATAACACTAACATAACTATAATGCATCATCTAAATACCCTAAATGGACAAAAAATTGACAAAAAAATAGAGTTGGGGTCAAGGATATAACTCACTGGCCAAAGTACCTGCCTGGCAAGTGCAAGGTACTGAGTTTGATTTTTAGTATCAAAATAATCAATAAATTAAATAAATAAATTAAATAAGAGTTGAGCCAACCTTTTACACAAATGGTTTAGATAGCTACAAAGTGTTCACCCAACAACAAAAAACACGTTCCTCCCAGTAGCACATGGGACTTTCTCTAAAGTAGACTTAAGTGCTAAAAATCCCTCATGCATATTGTCATATTATAGTATAATAAACCTAGAAATCAATGGAGAAACCACAGAAAGTAAGAAAACACATGGAATTAAACAATATTCTCTTGAATGGTTAATGTGTCACAGAAGAAATCAAGGAAAATAGTTCAGAGAATCAAATGATAATGCCAGCACAACATAAAATAATTTACAGCACATAATGAAAGCAGTCGTAAGAGGAAAGTTTATATCTATGAGTGCCCACCTAAGAAAAAGAGTAAGCCCAAATAAATTACCTAATGATGCATCGCAGGGCCCTAGAAAAATAAGAACAATTCAAATTCAAATCTACTACAAGAAAGGAATTTATAAAAATCAGAGTAGAAATTAATGAAATTGAGATAAAGTAAGAAATAATACATAGAATCAATGAATTGAAGAGCTTGTTCTTTGAAATAATTAAATAAATAGAAAAATCTTAAACCAATCTTAGAAAAAAGAAAGAACTAAATCAATATATATGAAATGGGTGAAATCACAACTCACATTGCTGAAAATGAGATTATTAACAACTACTTTGAGAATTTATACTCTAAATAAATGGAGAATGCAGAGGAGTAGATTCTTAGAAATGTATTACCAAAATTGAACCAAGAAGATATAAAAACCCTGAGTAATCGAACAACAAGCAGTGAAATTGAAGCATTAATAATACAAACTCAGAAGTGCCCAAGTCCTTATGGATTCATAGCTGAATTGTGCAAGAACTTTAGGGAAGATCTAATGCCTGTGCTCTTCAAGCTTTTTCAATGAATTTGCAAGTGAAGAAATACTCCAAAATAATTCCTGGAAGCTAGCATTATGATGATTAAAAATCAGAAAAGGACCTAACCGTAAAAGAGAACTACAGGCCAATTTCTTTTAATGAACATAGACATAAAAATTCTCAACAAGGCACTGGCAAGCAGAATGCAACTAATCATCAAAAAGGAAAAAAAAAACAAATAAAATTCACTACAGGGATGTTGGAAAGGTTCAACAGGAAAAATCAATAAATTCAATATATCACATAAACAGAAACAAAGACAAAACTTACAATATCACCTCAAGTGATGCAAGAAATCCTTTTACAAAATGCACTATTCACTTACAATTAAAAAAAAAACAGAAGAAAATAGTATAGAAGGACCTTAGCTGAATCTGATAAAACCATTTATGAAAAACCAAAGGCCAGAATCATATTAAATGAGAAAAAACCCTAAAAGCTTTCCTTCTAAATTTGGAAACAAGACAAGTATGTTCAGTGTCACCATTCCCATTCAATACAGTTCTTGAAATGTTACTCAGAGGTATTATACAAGAGAAATAAATAAAAGGGGTATGCATGAGAATAGAAGAATTCAAAGGTTCATTATTTTCAAATGATTAGAACCTCTTCAAATTATTTGACAAGATCCAAAAATTTCCCCAAGGCTCCTAGAATTAACAATTCATTTCAATAGTGTAGCATGACACAAAAATCAGTAGTGTTTCTATAAGCCAATAATGAGCTCACCCAGAAAGAAATTAGAACAGTGTTATTCAAAATACCATCAAGAAAAATTGAATATGAATTAATCCAACAAAAGAAGTGAAAGTCCTCAACAATGAAAAGTTCATTACAACTATGAAAAAGGAAATCAAAGAGGTCATCAGAAAATGGAAAGATATCCCCTGTTACTAGATAGACAGAACCAAGATTGTCAAAGTGGCCTTACTTCCAAAATTGATACACATTTTTAATGTAATCCTAGTCAAAATACCAGTATTATTCCCCACATAACTAGAGCAAACAATTCTAAAATTATAAAAATGAAGAGACCCAGAATAGCAAAAGCAATCCTGGGTTATAAGAGCAAAGCAAGAAGTATCATAGTAATTGACTTCAAGTTATGTTACAGTGCTACAGTGGTAAAACAGTATGGCATTGGCAGAAATGTGGATCAATGGAACAGAATAGAGGATTCAGAAACAACTTTGGTGTTATGGCTTATATTTAGATGTTCCCTCCAAAGCCTCATGCCCTCACAGTTGGGGCTTTGGGGAGGTGAATTGGTCATTTGTGTGTGTGTCAGTGTGTGATACTGGATTAGTCCACTGATGGGTTTATGGCTGGGTGTGATGTTAGGAGGCAAGCCGGCTAGAAAGGTATGGTCTGGAGATATCTATATCTATACTATATCTATATCTATACTATATCTATCTATATCTATATCTATATCTATATCTATATCTATATCTATATCTATATCTATATATCTATCTATATCTATCATCTATATCTGTATCTATCTCTTAAGCATGCACTGCTTTTCATCTGTCAAGCCCCTGACTATTTCTCCTCTGTCATGTTCCTCTGCCATGCCTTCCTGCGTTGGAGCCAGCCAACTTTTAATTAATACCTCCACAAGATATGGCATAAAATAAAACTTTCCTCCTTCAACTTGTGAGTATCAAGTATTTTGTCCCAGTTATGAGAAAGTAACTAAGGTACTCAGGTATATTCAGCTATATAGTCTTTCAAACATATTCTGGAGAAAGATAGCCTCTTTAACAGATTCTGCTGAGAAAATGGGCTATCTACATGTAGAAAGTTGAATCTAGATCCTTACATTTCATTATGAACTAAATGAAAATCAACAAGGGATCAAAAGTTTAAATGTGAAAAAAAATTTAACCTGCTGGACAATAAAGAGGTAATATTTTTGATAACATGGGTGTAAGCAAGGACTTTCTGAATAGAGCACCAGTGGCATATGAAATAGTATCTAGAAGCAACAAATGGGATCATATCAAATTAAAAGACTTCTTCACAGCTAAAAAACAACCCACATAGAAAAAAAACCATGTAGAAAATGGGAAAAATAGTTCCAACTCTTCCTCAGGCAAAAGATTAATATTTAGAATATATAAAGAATTTAAAGAAATAAGACCTCTCCAAATAAAAGACCCAATCAGAAAATGGACAACTGAAATGAATAGATCCTTCTAAGAAAAAGAACAAATGACCAATAAGTACTTACAAAATATGTTCAACATAACTAGTCATTAGAGAAATGAAGGTTAAAACAATACTGAGATTTGATTTTATTCCAGAAAGAATGACTATCATCAAGAAATTAAATAATGACATACACTGATAATGCTACTGATTAAAAGGATCCCCTCTACATTGTTGGTGGAGTGCAAATGAGTATTTACCATTATGGAAATCAGTATGGAGAGTCCTTAAAAAACTAAAACAGAAATTCCATTTGACCTAGATATTCCTTTTCTAGGTATGTTGCTGAGAGAGTTAAAGATATCATATTACAGGAATACATGCATACCCATGTATAACAGCACAACTCGTAATAGCAAAATCTTGGAAGGCACCTATATGTCCATCAACAAATGAATGAATAAATAGAATTTGGTATTGATACACAGTGGGGTAATATCTGCTATAAAGAAAAATAAAATTTGGTATTTGTAGGAAAATGGATGCACCTGGATAGCATGACATTAAGTGAAATAAATCACACCCAAGCTTAAATATCATATGGTTGTTTTTTCTTTTATGAGTAAGCAAAAAATATGAATAAAGAGAAAAATAAAAGATAAAAACAATTAGCAATTTTCAAAAGGGGAAGGAGTTAAGAAATGGAGAGAGGAGAGAGGGCAAGGGAAAGAGAGGGATGAAAAGAATTAAGATGTGTTATGTAATGTTACATGTTTCCAACTCTCCATGAAGAATGTAATCATTATGTGTTGCAAACATATACCAATAAAAAATAAAATGTATTTAAAGTAAAATGAAACTTAGTAAAATAAATATACACTGGGTCTTATTTAAGAAAATACTCATATTTAAGAAGTAGTCTTATGGTGGAAAATTAAACTCAGAACTTTCTACAAATATTTTTCAGGTACATGTGATGTTCCTTTTTTTCATGTGATATTCTTATAGATGTGTAATTTCATTTTTATTCATTCTGTTATTAGCTATTATTAAATGGCAGGTCCATCAACACTGAAATATCTGTCTCTGTAAGATTCTAAATTTTAGCTTCTTGTTTTCATCAGTCATTGAAAACAGATCACATTCTTTATCTGTGTGGAAATATGGAGCTCTTTAGCTTATCAAAGTTACCAAACAGTTAAGCATGACAGACTGTACAATCATATCTTTCGAATGCTGAGGCTGCTTTCTTGTCTCGTAGAAACCCAAAAGCTTGTTCAGTACTTCATATGATAATAATAATCCATCCATCTACTCAATAACCACTGTGTCTCATAGTTGTTTATGATCTACTTTCATGTAATTGAAAATAAAAAGTCATCTCCAGTTTAACATATTGAGTTCAGTGTAATTTACTGTGCACTAACCACAGTTTACAGGTCATCCAACACTTCTGTCTTGTTTAGAATCAATGCATTAGTGTACATTGTGCTGCAGCTATTTCTGAACTTTTTCTGTTATTTACAACTGTTTTAAAGTTTAATCTCCAAATCATTTAACTAATTAATTTTTATGTTTCTGTGTGGTTTTTTTTTTTAAAGTAGAATACTTTTATTGAGAGAAAGAAATTGTCTGTCTGAGACAAGAAAGACAGAAGGGGTCCTGATTAGATTACCCATTTTGTGTGGTTTAGAGCTGCATGTGTTTTTAAAAATGCAATGTAGACAACTATTTATAATAAAATGACTTCCCAATTGCACATATACTAGAAAGACTGACATTTTAGCGATATTTGCATATCTGTTGCAATAAAATTTTTTTTCTGTATTAGTCAGCATTCTGTCACTGTGACAAAATGTCTGGGAAAATGAAGTTAAAAGGAAGAAGCTTTAATTTTGGTTCACTACTTAAGAGGTTTCAGCCCATAGTTACTTGGCCTTTTCTTTTTGAACATTTGCAAAGCATATTAGTGGAGAGCTTGTGGTAGAGTAAACAACAGAGAAGGGTGTGGGGATCCAGTATCTCCCCTAGAGGCAAACCAATAGTGCGCCAACTTCTTCCCACTCAGATTTACCTCCTAAAGTGTCCACTATTTCCTGATAGTACCACAGGCTGACACTCAAGCCTTTACCACTTGAGCCATAAGGTGCAGACCATAGTATTAACCTTATTTGTTTTCAGAGCCACCTGTATAACATTGTTCTCTGGAGTCACTGGAAAATGGTAGTTGATCTACTTTGTCTGATGAGATTCTCTAAATATTTTTATGTAAATAAAAATATTTACATAAAATATTGGTTGGAGTCTCTTATTAGTATTTCAACAAATGCATGTGGGTCATTAAACTTAGCCATTCAATGTGCTATTTTACAATAAGCTCATTTATGTTTTGATTTTCATGGTCTTTAAATTCAACACATTTTTTTTTGAAAATCATTCTTTTGGTTTTGATTTACCTTTGATTTGAAGATCAATACTCTTAGGACTTTAATGGTTTCATTGATTTATTGGCCAACACATCTCTTCAAGTAACAGACTATTATTTTGGCATCAGTTATGTCTATGAAAAGGAAATTGCTACACAGAAGATCATAATTTGACGTGAAACTCATGCAGCGTTTTGATTTTCGCTTCTTTGTACTTTTATTTAGTTCACATTACAGTTGCCATTGGGGTGGGTTTGTCTTCTCTTAATAAAATTGTTCAGTGAAGTTTGTTTCTATTTGCAAATTGGAATTAAAATTTTCATTCTCTAATATAGATGATGCTAAAATAGACTTAAAACAGAAATAATTAAAATTAAGACTTGCAAGAACACAACACTGCAGGCTTATTTTTACACTTTCTCATATAAGTTTGGTGGGACAGATGACAAAGTGTTCCTAAGGGTCCCCTTCATGAAAGCCTTTGTGAAGTACCTGTGGGCAGGTGGCTCTGCATGGGATTCACTGGGGCAATAGGACAAGACCCATGCTGTTTCAGTGAGATGAGCTGGGCATGCAAATGGTTATGAAAGCACTCAAATGGCCACTCTAAAATTCTGTAGTTATCTTGTAATGGATCATAAATAGATTGTGGATTCTCACTGGGCTAAGGAAAACATTTTTCACAGCAGTAGAATAGATTTCTACCCAAGGGTCTTTTGATACCATCATAAATTCTCTAATACTTTTCTGAGAGGTACTGGACTGATACACTCTTCATTCAGAGACTAGGGTTAGGAATTAAATCTGGTTATGGTTATCAAAAAAACCCCAGCAAAATAATGCAATGTAGAGAAAAGGGCAACAATTTTCTCATATGAAAGGCATTTAGAGTGGGGTGGGGAGTATATTCCGTAATTTTTCCTTCAGGACTTCAGGATTCTTCTATCTCGTTGTTTCTCTGTACATGACTTTCTTTCTGAAAGTATTTAACAGTCCAAGAGAGTAATTAAGCCTTTTCAGATAGCTGAAAACGTAGGGATTTGAGTTGGTAGAGCAAACCACCTTTTAAAATGCTTCCTGAAACTTGCATGCATGGTTTCTGTAATTTATGGACAAAAGCTTTAGTTGCAAAGTCATACAAACTTGAAAGAGATGCTTTTAAATGTAATATATTCTATGGTTGTCCAAATTTTAGTATCCTATTTGACAGGAAAAAGGAATGGATTCTTGGTGTGTGTGGGGGGTTATATACTAGACACAGTGATACCTTCAGAAAATGGGTATGTCAAGTATAAATGCATGTCAGAATTCATTAGCCAAGAATTGTAGATTTTAAGCGCATGCTAGCACACAAACACACACACACACACACACACACACACACACACACACACACTTAGAGAGAGAAACAGAGAGACAGAGACAAAGAGACAGAGGCAGAGGGAGAATACTGTGCCCTTTTAGTGATGGATCCTGTAAAGATTTATCCAATTTGAAATATTATAACTGACTTGCAACTTGGCACGAACAAATACTCATTGTATTCAGATTTCCAGGCCAAATGCTAGATGGGCACAGATGGTTTTCCAGTGAAAACATATTCACTGGCAGGAACACTCACAGCTGAGGTTGAAAACCTTCAGTAGGGGATCATCTATGACAATGACAGAAACATGGCAATGGAAAAAACAGTGACTGTCATGAAAGAGTTTAAGGAAAAAACAAGCAGAAAAGAGCAATATGGTATGCAACGGGCTTTGAAGGACACAGTCAGAACAATTTCACAGCAAAATAAAAGTCCAAATTGGAATAAGAATAAGAATAAGTTCATGCCTGTAAAAATGTTATAACCTGCAGAACTTGTTCTGATTTGGTCAAATATACAAATATACAAACTGACATTAGACTTGTGCAGCTCCTCAAGTCTAGGGAGACCCATTAATGGAGAAATCCTGGGCCTGAGGAATCCTGGCAAGAGGGCTCTCTGTAGCTATGCATCACCAGAGATTCTCTCTGCCTAAAGAAGCATAAACTATGAAATGAGGTCTACTATTTGCTAACCATTGATAGGGGTGTCTATATTAGCAGAAATCAACCAATTAGAAAATGTGTGTCCTTGGTCAGGTTGATAAGTTATAATCAAATGGCTTCTAAAGCATGTACATGTGGGAAAATATATCAACCTTGGAAATATGATTATTTATTTTAGTTTATATTTATTTCCTTTTAGGCAAGACACTGCTGTTAAGGTTTGTGAGTCAGACTTCTGTATGTAAACAAAAAGCACAGCCACCTTCGCATATATCTAGTTTCTGAGTTCTTCCCAAAAAGAGAGATTCCCTCAGGGTTGTAAATAAAGAGGGAAAAGGAGTTTGAAGGAAGGGGGGATGGGGAAAAAAGAAGCAAGATACATCATGTACAGGTACAAACTCCCTATGATGTATGTGATCGTTATGTATATCTAAAATCACCAATAAAAAGAAAAATATTGTTTTTCATAGCTTTTATTTAATTTCTTTCAAAGGTTTAATTCTATTTTCATTTAAGTCTGCCTCAATATTATGGAGTGATGTATTCATGGGATCATCTAACATTTCCTTTACAAAGCCTTTTTAAGTAATTTCAAATCAAATTCGCTAGGTTTCTCTTTGGTAGATTTGGAGTAACTGATTTTTACTTCTGCCTCAAAACTTCTACCAGGTCAAGTACTAGGTAATACACAGAAATAAGTGCTGGTTTTCACTCCCCACTCCTGGACTGTAACGTCTTTGAGAAAAATCAGTGTCTTGTTCATATTCTTAATTTACTGTGTGATAGGAGCTGAATCTAGATGCTCATTCATTAATTTGTAGATGCTTTACCCCCCCGACACACACCCCATGAACTGTACTTAGAATAGGTCCTTTAAGAAAGTAGTTAAGATTCAATGAAATCATGAGGATGGGGCCTAATCCAGTAGGACTGATGTCTTTGTAAGAGGAAGGAGAGACGATAGCCACTCTTTCCAGTATCTTTCTGCATGCACAGAGAGGTCACTACAGGACACTAGTAAGACAGCTGTTTTCAACCTGGGGAGGGGAGTGTCACCAGATATCAACTTTTTCCTGCACTTTGCACTTGGACTTCTAGCATCTAGAACTATCTGAAAATACAGTTATGTAATGTAAGCCACCCAACGTGTGGTGTTTTTGTTACGGTAGCTGTTACAGTTGGAAACCAAAATATCCCCTCCAAATCCTCATGGTACTGAAGGCTTATTTTCTGATGGGCGTTTGGTAAGTGATTGGATCATAAGGGCTCTAAACGAGTTTGATGGTGGTGTTGGGAAGTAATGGAAACAGGAGGTGGGGTCTGCTTGAAATGAGTGGACTGTGGTCACATGATCTGGGAGAATACATTTGGTCTCCGTGTGGTCCTCTGTTGTTCTTTTGCTTTCTCTCTGCTTTCTGGCTGCTTCAGAGGGAGAACATCTGCTTCACAGTGCCCTCCCCACCCCATTGCTCTGCCTCACCTCAGGTCTAGTGACTCTGGAGACAACTGACTGTGGACTTCAACCTTTGACACCTCTTCACATCTTTCAGTTGTTTTCTTCAGGTTTTTTTTTTTTTGTCATAATGACAGAAAGGTGACTAATACAGCAGACTTAGAACAATGTACAATATTCAACAGGTAAGATCTACTCAGTAGGTAGTTGCTTGCTTTTGTAAGTATCTTACATTCTTGTTATATAAGGCATCTCTAAGACATAATTTAAAGGCTTCTCAACATTTTTACTTACCTACCGATCACACACACACACACACACACACACACACACACACACACACACACATCAACTAGCTATTATCTTAAGTTTATAGAATGGCCAGTGAATCTTTTTTGTAATTAAAGGTATTGACAAATCACTATTAAGCAATAGATGTGTATGTCTCTAGAAACCCATTCCTTGGAAGAAATGTGTCATTATTTCCCCAAAGTCTGATTCTGTAACTCTTTCCTTGGTTGCTTGCCATTAGGGAAGAGATACTAGTGCATGTTCATAGACACCAATGTGGAGGAAAGTGAAAGGAATGGTTTAAGCTATGTCATATTCATTTGTTCGATTGTTCAAAAACACCTTTACAGATCTCTTTAGTTCCAACCACTGTTCTCAGAGCTATAAATGCAAGATAGAAAATACATGCTATGTCCTTTCCTTGGCATTTTTATAGTCTAGTGACGGAAGAGGCACGCAATGCATATATTAATAAGTAAGGCAGTTTTAGAAAATAACAAAGTTTTCAGAGCTCTGAGAGCAGGCTTCTTCTACTGCCCAGAAACTAGGAGGAGCCACTGTGTTAGGAATCACATATTCTGTGTGAATTCCATAGCATACTGAGCTGCCCTGGATCTTATGTATTATAGACACATAACATTTTTTTCATTTTAATATATATTTTACTCTTTTGGTTAAATATGTAGCTGATTTATCCAAATGACAAGCACTTGAGATGCTCATAAAGAGAAAGTGTTAATGCATGTGGTGTAGAGATGAGATCTTAAAAGAAGCCCTGTTTCCTTAGGAAAAGAGGTGGGTGTTCTTGAATAGAAATTTTTCTTAGCATCTACAGAGATGCATTGCACAGGTTGTTCTTATCCTAAATGTTTCCAAGCCACATTTTTCGGGCAAGAGTTAGATCTGTCAAAAGTGACATTCTAGGGTATAGGTATAACAATAGATTATTCACAGGTCAAATACAAACACAATGATTGAAAACAAAGTTTCAGGATATTTTTATATTAAGGGTATATATCCCTCTGTTTGTCACTTTTTTGACATATAAATAAAAAAATACTGCTCCTGCTTATAGTTATACTTGGTAGACTGATAGTCTTTGAATGTACTTCCATGTTGTATGGGATTATATGAATTATTACCTTTCACTAGGGCTAGAAGTTGTTTTTCACCATCCTGTGTTATTCTTTGAAAGAGTTCTGAGCCTGTTAAACATTTTAAATTCAGAGTTTGTGGTTTATATTTTTACACAGAATGACTAAAAGACAAATGTTACTAAATTTCTTGATTAACCACAGATCAATTATATATCAGAAATGCAAATCATACACTCTAAAGTTAAATATTGCCAGCACCTTTCACTAGCTTCCTGATGATGGAGTCATTGCTTGTATTTAGGTGTCCCCGAAGGGCCTTACGCATTCATAGATGGGTCTTTTGAAGTGTGACTGAATCACAGTGGGGCACTACAGCTGACTTGCTGTTAGGAGGTAGGGTATGGTAGGGAGAGGTGAGTCACTGTGTTGTGATCTGGAAGAAAGTACCTCTCTTTGTGGCTCCTCCCTTCATTATCTGCTTCCTGGCTGCCATGTCATGAGTAGATTTTCCTGCACTATTCCTCTTTGCCATGTTTTTCTACCGTGCATCCAGTGGACTGAGCCAAATGTGAGCCAAAATAAACCCTTCTGTCAGAGTTGTATCTTAGAGACGAGGACAGTGACAGAACAGTTACTAAAAATTCTTGGTAGAATGCATGGTGGGGATGGATTAAGGACTTAACCCATGACTGTAAATACAGAAATCATGTACATTCCAGTGTTATGTTCATTGGTACCACAGTGCTAGTGATCTATTGTTTGGGAAGTATAATACACATTATTCTGTCCTATTAGCTAAAAACACAAAAAGATGTGAAAAAAATGATTACAGAAAATCCTTGATTTATGAATGAGTTCTGTTCCAGGAGAACATTTGTAAGTCGAATTTGTTCATAAGTCCAAAAAAGTGAGTCTAATACACCTTTGACAGGCATACAATGTAAAGCATAAAAAAATACATACAATGCTGTAAATAATGCATCTGGACATCCTGGTCTTTGGATAAACACTGTATTACTGCACACTGTCGCACTGTGCGGTGAGCACACAACAGCACAACTGTGACAATGTCATGCAGACACTTGAGTTGCTGCTGCTATTTGTTCCTATCTATGAATGTTCCTACTGTGAGCTCCATTTGTATCTATAAAGATTTGCTACTCAAATGTTCATACTTCAGGTACTTACTGCATAAAAGTTTTGAGAAAAGTATTTTCTCTAGCATTTGTTAGTTTTCCTATTTTCCCGCTCATCACCACACACACATTCAGGCACTGTGAAAGTCACCAGGTGGTATCATCCCACCTACCCCACCATCTGAATTAAATGATCTGGGCATTGTCTCAGATTACTTTGCCTGAGTAGGATGGGTGACTCAGTGGGAACACTGCCTATGATGTATCTGGGAAAACTGTGTGCGGAATAAGGCACACCTGTTCTGGAAACATCTGTGACCATTCCCAAGGAAAGTAATGGGCAGGACTAGGCCTTGTGTGTCATCAGCATATCCACCCCCAGCCAAAGGTTATGCTCACTGTTCAGTTTAGAACTACTGCACCTCTGAATTTGCTAAGTATTCCCTGAGCCTGTTGTAATAATTTTCTGAACCGGTGGGAATAGTAGCCCATTGCATTCCTATGGGAAAGCATACTGTACACCAGTGGCTGGAGCTATACAGTGTAAATCATTAGGATAACCAACTTCACTTACCACGTGCCCTAATGAACTCTTAAATCTCATACTCTTCATCTAAAATGGTCCGAACTGTCTTCCTGGAGGTGCCTGTGTGTTATATTGTACATTAGTCTGCTTGAAACACCACAAGTGTCTAAGTAACAGAAATTTATTTCTCCTAGTTCTCAAAGCTAGAAGTCTGAGTTGAAGATGTTGCTAAAGTTGAGTCCTAGTGAGTTCCTTCTTCCTGGCTCCCAGATAGCTGCCTTTTCACTGTGTCCCCATTCTCTTCTTATAAAGCCATTTATCCTACTGGATTAAGACCACCTGAATGATTCCATTTAACCTTGATTAGCCCCATTAAAAATCCTATCTCCACCTATGGGCACATTGGACATGAAATAGGGCTTCAATATGTACATTTTTGGGAATTCAATTCAGTCCATAGCATGGAGATGTGAAAGTTAACTAACAACAGGGTGAATTCTAAATGCTTATTCAGGAAAAAAATTCGTTTGATTATTTATTTTTCTTATTTAATGGCAGACCAATTTTTTTGCTTTTGCCATTTGTGATATATATATATATATATATACTCATCTAACCCTAAGTTATAACCCTAGGATTTAATCCTAGGTTTTTCTTCCAAGAGTTTTATAGTGTTAAGTCTAACATTCAGGGTAATTGATCCATTCTGAGTTAGCTTTTTTGTAAAAGTAATACAAGTAGATACTAATAAATTATAAAAGACTCTTGTTTCTATAAAAAATAAAACAAAAAATTCAAAACAAAATAATTAGGGAATAACAGAAGTCAGTAGATTGTGTATCATAATTTAAAAGAATAGCTAAAATGTTACCCCATAAAAGTCATAGAAAAAAACACTTTCTCTTAGGAAGAAAAAGCAAAGGAAAAATGTTCTTTTCAATGAACAAAAAAAAGTATGAGTATTAATGAAGCAAAATAGTATATGTCTTAAACTTTTTTTGCAACAATGGAATACATAATTTGGGAAATTCTTTGGACTTCTATTGTCTCAGGTCTCACAGAAGAGAAGCCATAGAATATGTAGGTTTGCATTCTGATTTATCTCACTTAATATTCTGTTCTCAAATTGCATCCATTTGCCTAAGAACACCACAAGCCTATCATTTTATGGCAGAATAGTACTCCATTATGTATAAATACTGCATTATCTTTACCCATTCATCTGTTGCTAGACATATACACTATTTTCAAGATCTAGGTATTATAAACTGTGCTGCTATAAACATGGTTTTCACGTATGCCTGGAATATAATGACTTTAACTCTTTTGGGAAGATATCTAGACAGGGACTAGTTGGATTGAATGGAATTTCTATTTTTATTTAGTTGAGAACTCTTCATCATGATTTCCATGGTGCTTGTACTAGCTTACATTCCTGTCATCAGTGTGGAAGAGTTCCTTTTGCTCCAAATTCTCACCAGGATTATAATTAGATTTTTTGATAATAGACTTGCTTTTTTGGGTAAAATAGTATCTCAATATAATTTTAGTTTACATTTCACTAATAGACAATAATGTTGAACATTTTTTTCATGTATTTATTGGTCTTTTGTACTTCTTCTTAGAAATGTCTATTCATCTTGTTTTCCCATTTTTTCATTGGGTCATTTATTTTGGAAAGTGTGATATTTTTAGTTCTTTATATATCTTAGATGTAAGTCTTCTGTCTGAGGAACAGCTTGCAAAATTTTCCCATTCTGTAGTTTTTATGTTCACTGTGTTGGTTTGTTCTTTTTCTGTGAAGAAGTTTTTAATTTGATATGATCCCATTTGCTGTTTCTCAATATTATTTCTTATGCTATTGGGAATCTCTTTAGAAAGTCGTTACTTATGCCTATATCTTCAAGAATTTTATCTATTTTATCATTCAGCACATCATTGGTCCATTTCTATTTTAGTTTAGTATATGGTGAAATACATAGATCTAGACTCAATCACCTACATGTAGATATCCCAGCAGCATTTATTAAAGAGGCCGTCTTGCCTGCAGTGCATATCTTAGACCCCTTTGTCAAAGATCAAATAGCTGAATGTTCATGTGGTTATTTATGCCTCCTATTCCTATTCCATTTATCCCCACACCTCTTTCTGTGCTAGTACCATGCTGTTACAGTGACTTTATAGTATAACTTTGAACCCAGGATTGTGATACCTCCTGCTCTGTTTTTATTACCCGGAATTGCTTTTGCTATTCTGGGTCTCTTATAGTTACAAATAAATATTAACATTGTTTTCTCTAGTTTTGTGGGAAATGCTGTTGATATTTGGATTGTGAGTGCATTAAAACTGTGTATCAATTTTGGAAGAACAGCCCTTTTAAATCTTAGTTCTGCCTATCCAGGAACAGGGGTATGTTTCCACATTTTGATGTCCTTTTTGGTTTCATTTTTTCTTGTCAAAGTCTTTCACTTCCTTGGTTAGGTTAACTCCTAAGTATTTAAATTTTCTTGATACTACTGTGAATAGTGTTGTTTTCCTAATATTTTTCTTGGTGGGTTCATTATTATTGTAAAGGAACATTATTCATTTCTGTGCTTTTATTTTATATCCTGCTAACTCATTGAATTTGGCTGTTACTTCTAGGAGTCTTTGGTGAAACTTTTTGGGATTTGTAAGTAGAGAATAATGTCATATATAAATAGATGACATCATGATATGATATGATATCAAATATCATATCAATATGATATATGATATCATAAGTCAAATATGATAATTTGACTTTGTCCTTTCCCATAATTTTTTTCTTTCTCTTGCCTGATTGTTCTGGTTAGTGTTTTGAAGACCACATTGAACAGGAATAGTAATAGCAGATATCTTTATTTTGTCCCTGACTTGGAAGCTTTCGGTTTTACTCATTTGGGCATTTGTCTGTTATAAATGGCTTTTATCAGATTGAGATAAGGCCCTTCTACATCTATTTTATTCAATTTTTTTATTATGAGATATTGAATTTTGTCTAAGATTTTTTGGGGGTCTATTGAGATAATCATATTGCTTTTATCTTTGTCTCTATTTAATGAATTTCATTTATTGATTTGCATATACCATTTATTGATTTATATAAAGCATCTTTCTATCCTTGTGATGGAGCATAACTGGTCATAGTATATGACGTTTTTGATGATTTGTTCCATTCTATTTGCCAGGATCTTTTTAAGGATTTTTGCATCTATATTAGTTACAGAGATTGGATTATAGTTTTTTTTTTGGTTGTATCCTTGTGTGATTTTGAGATCAAAGTAATTCTAGCTTTCAGGAATGATTTTGAGAATACCACTTCTCTCTTGATTTCCTTCAAGAGTTTGAAGAATATTGATGTTAGATATTCTATGAAATTCTTACAGAATTAAGCAGTCAATTCATCAGGTCCTTGGCTTTTATTAGTTGGTTAGTTTTTTATTATTGCTTTAATTGTATTGCCTATTATTGGATTATTCAAAATTTTTAAGTCTTCTTGGTTAAGTTTTGGTAATCCATATATATCTATGAATATCTTCATTTCTTCTGAGTTGCTAATAATTTTCTGGATTTTGACACTGTTATGACATCAAATAAACATGAAAAAATGTTCAACATCTGTTATGGTTTTTATCGAGTCCCCCCAAAAGATCTTGTAACCATGGGTGGGGCTTTTCAGAGTGACTGGATTTAGAGTGGGTGATGCTGGGTCTGATTCACAGTACAATGCTAGGATGAAGGGTGCCCCACTATGAGTTTGAGTGTACCCCTCCCTAAGATTGGGCAGCCTGGATTGTACATAAGGGGAAGAAAGAGGGAAGAATGCTACTGTCACGGCTTGCTGCTTTGCTGCTTCACTGCTTGCTTCTTTTTGGCCTTCTGCCTGCCATGAATCATTTCCCTTATGTCATGCTACTCTGCCTTGCAACCAACCCATTTTGAACTGAAAACTCTGCACACTGTGAGCTACAATAAACCTTTCCTCCTTTAACTAAGTCAGGCAATGTCCACTGTAATTTCACCTTTTTATTTCTGATAGCATTGATTTTTTTTTAATTTTTCTTCTCTTTTTTTATTTACCTTTTAAAAGATCAGATTGACTAAGGATTTGTCTGTTTTGTTTATTCTTGCAAAGAACCAGCTCTTTGAAACACTGATTCATTGTACTAATTTTTTATTCTCAATTTCCTTGATTTTTGCTCTTATCTTTATTCCACTCCTTGTACTAAGTCTGCATTTGTTCTTGCTTTTCTAAGACTTTGAAGTGCATCATGAGGTTATTTGGGTTAATTCTATTTGTTTGATATGACATTTATGGCTATAAATTTCCCTCATGGGTGTGCTTTAATTAGTTTTGGTATTTTGTACTGGCATTATTATTGAATTTTAGGAACCGTCATTGCTTCCATAATTTTTTTTGGTGACCCATTGACTATTCAAGAGTGTGTTGTTCACTTTTCATATATTTGCGTAGTTTTTATGGCTTCATTTTCTATTGATTTCTAGTATCATTGCACTTTGACTTGATAATATGGTAACATCTTGATTCATTTGCATTTACTTAAGCATGATTTATTAGCTAAGGTGCGGTGTATTTTGGAGAAGGTATCAAAGTACAGAAGCAGCTAAGATTTACTAGCTTGGCCACTCTCCTCCTTTCCCACAAAGGGCAGAGGAAGAAGCAAGTGTTGGGGATGTAGAAGTGCCTATTCAAGAAGAAAATCATTTAGATTTTTCACAAACAAGTCACTTTTTCTTTAGTATGAGATTCTATGAAAGTTCTAAATAAGAATTATCATTCATTGTGTGACTTTTTCCTTGATATGAGAGCTGGTGAAGTATGATAAGGTCTTGAATTAAGCCATGTAGGAGGAGGTAAGTAGTCTTAACTGAGAAAAGGGTAGAAACATTGGAAAGAGAATTTTGTGTCTCAGTTTTGAGCTCTGGAATATCATTGAATTGCTTTAAATTGCTTTTAAAGCATCTATACAATGTAGAACAAAGGCTAACTAGTATATCCATCATCTCAGATATTTATCATTTATTTATGATGAGAACATTTAAAATCCTCTTTTTAGTTACCTTGAAATATATAGTACATTATTATTAACTAGTCAACATGCTGTGCAATGCAACATCAGAATTATTCTGCTTAAGTAAACTTTTCTATGCATTGACTAATGCTTTATTTTTCCCCATCTATCTTTCTCACAGGCCAACCAGCTTCACCCACAAATACATCCAAAGAAACTGAAGTCAGTATGTTGAAGAGATACCTACGTTCCCATTCACTGTAGCACTATTCACAATAGCCAAGGTACACAATCAACCTAAGGTGTCCATCAAGGCATAAAATGAATTTTAAAATGTAATTTATAGCACACAATGGAATAATATTATTTAGTAAATAAAACAGGAAATTCTGTCATCAGTGACAACACAGCTAAACATAAAAGACTTACAAGTCAGGTATAGAGAGATAAATAATGTATGGTCTAATTTGCATGCAATATACAAAAAAAGTAAAAATGTAGAAAGTAGAACAGAGACAACTACTATGTAATGCATGTTATTTCAAGTTTGTGTGACTAAATATAAATGAAGTGCTAAATTTGGGGATTTGGACATGTATGATACTCCGTAGTACAGTAAGAAACAAAGGAGCTGAGTGAGCCACTCTTTTCCCTTTACTCAACTGTGAACATCACATTTCCCTAATGAATATTCTAGTTTAAACTTAGGAGGTCTTACAGATTGCTGACATCAGTAAAGATAGACAGTGGGAGGCATCTAGGACCAATTGATGTCTGACCCTGTAAATACTGGAAGCCTGAGTTACAAAAGTTCTTTTTTTTGGTTTTTGCCCACTTTGCCTTTCTTCCTGTTCCCGCTGCTGTCTGGTGATATTCAATAAATATAACTACATAGTATGAGGTGTATGCTTGGTGATTCTTTCCTTGCTCTACACAAGAATCTGGACCATTTTCATCCACTCACTTGTAACAAGTCTTGCTATTTCTCTTTCTAGTCCTTGCTATCTTTCCTTCACTAATAAAGTATGTTACTGTTAAGCCACTTACAAATTCAATCGGTGGATTCAGCTTGTGGCTTTTTACTGTACCAAGACACCAGGGAGTACCGAGGCATTAGACGAACTATGTCACCAAATACAAGAATATGGAAAACCAATAATTCCTAAATTCTCCAGGTGAAGGTGAGGTGAAGGTGAGCTAACATCACAGTTGTGCTAGGAATGAATTAATTCTGAATGCAAAAATAGACTGTTATTAAGAGCATCATGAAACCTGAATAAACATTTCCAGGGTTTTTGTCTTCTGTCTTCTCCTGTTCATTCTGTTCTAGAAATAAGTCAGGGAGGAAGTTACTAAGTTTGGTGTTCAGATAAGCGAGATGGCAGTGTTGGCTAGACATGAAGCAATTCAGCTCAGTCCAACAAGGTACAAGCTCCAAATTAATCCCTGAAAAACAACACATATGAATAAGTATTTCGAGTATTTCAATGGGCATTACAATCTGGTAATTAAAAAATATGTAGATTTATCCTAGGATCCTTTAATACTAACTTTAGCCAAAATCGCTTCTACAAAGCTTTGCTTCAACCTTTGATATGAGCTAGGTGCTTTGGTGATTAAAGCACGTACAACTATGATAAAGCTTAAAGTATAATGTTAAAGACTCTTCAAAGTTTGGGACTTTATTGATTTTAATACCCCAATGTTTAGAATAGTATCTGGCACACAGGAAATTTTCAGTAAGTTCTGAGTGTGGGTAGAATAAAACCAATTTAAAAATAGGCAACATTGAATTGATGGTTTTATTTTCTAAAGACTATTAATTGCCTGCCTGTGTGAACGATAAAAGCAACAACAAGAGTATTCTGCCAATAAACTAGACATTTTCCCTGGTGCCTTGAAGTATCATGTAAATATTAGTGAACACGTTTCCTATTTTACTGTAGGTCAAAAAACTAAACTCGGTGACTCCATTTCACCTAACTGAAGGACCTGCGATTCTTTTATAATCTAAATCATCAAAGTGAGACATGGTAAATAATTCAAAAGAGAAATTCTAGTTTCCATCTTCGTGTATCTCCAGGGATTTCCTTTGTTCACCCAGTCCCCTGCAAAAGTCATCAAATGTTCAAATTCACAGTCTGTGACTTGGTGACCCCGAACCTCTTGGTGGCCTGGAATGAACATGTAATGTTCTTGTTTAACACTTGGAGCTCAGTCAGAGATTAGTTTTCCTGCAACCCTCTGGTGCTAGTGAAAAGGGAAATCAGAAACAGAACCATTCCTGTATGTCCCCTTTTAGCACAGTGAGAGTGTGGGTGCCTCACAGAAATGGGGCTGGACACTGAGTTCCTCTTTGCTAAATTCTTTTATCCCAGTTATTAAAAATTGCTACTTATTAGAGCTATGAACCTGGAGAGCACTTCACTGAGAGGATGAAGAGTTTAGAATCCAAATATTCTGTGTATCTCCCATAAGGCTACAAGAGTCCATTTAGCTCAATACAGCAAGGTACAAGTTCCCAAGTTAAATACTTAGAAGGTGGGGTGAGGGTTGACTTGCTTATATTCACATATACTCTGAAACTCACAGGAGACTGAATTTTTTGTATAGAGAGTTATGCCAACCCACTGAAAATCTTTTGGTTGCCTGCTTCCTTGTTTATGACTTCTCCATGTAGTTGGTTCTATTCCAACTTATTTGGAAGGAACATCTGTTGGATGATTTGGTGTGATGTCTATGTTTATTGAAATTTGGCCCTGACAGGCCAATGTAAAGGAACCTGAGAGAGAACTCAGCCATGTGCTCAGCGACTCTTAAATAAAGGAACAGATTTGCAAGGATAATCCAAGACAGTGACTCCAGGATCTAACTAGACCGTGAGTTAGCCAGAGTCCCTGAAAATTCTTTACAGCTCAGTCCTCTGGGGTCTCCTGTCATTGTGCATGCCAATAGTACATTTTACTTCCATGTGGCATCTTTCAGTTACTCTTGACACATTCCAAAGCCATATGTGTTTCACCAGATGTCATCTAGCTCTTTAACTGGAAGAACAGCTCAATTCAAATCCCTCTTTAAATCTACATCACTTGAATAGTAGCCACAGTTCAGGGTAGTTGATTCATGAACATCTCCTGCTAAGGAAGAACGGGGGGTAATCTGAGGAAATGGGATCCACAGAAGCAATTCTCAGACTTTATTCATATGTGAAATACTTCTTAAATCTGAATGTTTTGACCAGACTGATAATATGTAGCAAAATCAACTGATGAAATTTTCCCTCTTTCTTTCTTCTATTTACCACTTTTCCAGTAAGTTGCTAATGGTAAAGATATCAGAACAAGTAGAGGAAAAAAATAAAAAGAAAGAAAGAAAAATAAAAATTCCCTAACCAGTATTTTTTTTCTCTCCTGGAAATCCCATTTTAAAGGTAGGATTACTGTTTCTCAGAAAGATCAAGCCAAACTGGGTCAAAAAGTGGGGTTGGGAACCTATAATGTTGGGTAAGCGTATGAGTAGGTTCTTAAGTTGCAGATATTTGTCTATGAACATCTCCTTTACTATAGCTTCACACTCTCGGTGTGATTCCAGACCCTGCTTTGAAGCACCTCATAATGTGCCTCTTACAGCTCTATTCTCTGGGATTATGGAACAATGCAGAAATATCTCTGTTCCTTATAAGGAATGGAGGGAGCTAGAGATGGTGTTTCATCACAGAAGTGCTACGACAGCCCTCCTCAATTCTATGGAGACCCTAACAAGAACCCTCTCTAACTACCCAAGTGGTATCCTGTGAATGATTAGATTCTGATGTATCAAACACTTTAAATATGAAAACATCAGTGTTAGACTAATCAGTGTTTGCCATCACAAAGACTGCTGCCTGCTCTATACCTGCGAGGTGCCTAAATATTAGCACCTTTTAGATGCTCTTTCATTCACTTCTTACCAAGAAACTTTTTTTCACTAGAAAATTTTGAAAGCTTGTTCATAGTATACTGATGAGGATAGTGAAGTACAGAGACATTAAATAACTAGTGCAAGGGGAGCCATTATCAAGCAGAAGAACCTGGGTGGTGAGGCCAGGGCTGCATATAAGCTGCTTGAAGCCACGTTCACTGATGTGTGATGTGCCTAGGGGAAGGCCTTGGAGGTGGCAGATGTTCAGTAGATATTGTTGACTGACGACCTTAGTGGGTGATCCAGCACATGTACCCTTAATCACTATTCTCTACTGGTTCCCCTTGGTGTCCTTGTTTCTGTCGTTTGCCTGCTTCTCTGTCCCTCCCTCTTTCAGAGGTAGTTGGCTCTAAGGCTCCAGAAAGCAGTTGGTAAAGTTGCATCTCAGAGCATTTGACCTACTGAAGGAGGTAGCAATGATCAGGAAATTGTCTCCTGAGTATGATGACCTCTCTTCTCCTTGTTTCTTTTCTTCTTCCATCTCATTCTTCTTCCACCAAACACTTTTCTTAAAATTTCCTACCACGTATGCTGAGCACTGGAGATTTCCTATGAATGAAGCCAAGTGTCTGTCCTTAACCAAGTTATTGATTAAAATGGAGTCATGATCAGTGTCTTGCAATAGAGGTTCAGGGTGTTATACAATCATGTAACAACAACAACAACAACAACAACAACAACACCCCAATTTATTCTTTGAGGTCAGGGAAGACTTTGTTGCAAACCTGAACTTTAAGACAAAGCAAAGAATGAGTTTTCAATTAGCCTGGGATCCTTGAAAGTCCCTGCTTGAGAAACTTTTAAGAAACACAGGAATCAAAACTATTTTAATAATAATTTGCAGAAGTTGTTTGCTGTACCCATACTGATTCAATTAGAAGTGTGCAGAGGAGGGTCGCAGATGGTGCATGACAAGAGGTAACACTACAGAGTGAGCAGCAGAAGCAGAGAGGAAAATCTATCTTCTAGAAAGCCAGACATTGGAAAGGTCTGCAAAGTGTAAGTCAGTGCCACTTGTCTTGCTAGTGTGGTTTAGATTTAGGAAAATGTGGTTATTTTTCATAAAATATAATAATATAATTTATTTAGTCATTTTAATTAATTATTTTTAAAATTCCCAGTTTTAACTTATACAAATAATCAATAGATATACTCCCCCAAATTTTTTATCAGTACAGAAGGTCTTGAGTCCCCAAAATTCAAGATTTCCTGAGATAAGCAAAGAAGAGAAGGGAGTGTTTTGGACTGAATACACAGAAAGGGAGAGAGACAGAGAGAAAGACAGAGGGACACACACACACACACACACAGAGAGAGAGAGAGAGAGAGAGAGAGAGAGAGAGAATGAGTTGTTGAGGAAACTTGATAAGCCATGTGGTGAGTAAGCAGAGTTGGCTAGAAGAGGATAGATTTAAGTGATATGGCGGGAAAATCTAGAGAACTTGCTATTTGGATATCAAAAGAGTAAGGATTTGTTGTCCAAGAAGATGACTTCTTTCCTGAATTTTCAGTCACATTACTTGTTTGTAAATCCTAGTGCCAGGTAAGTTATTGGAACCTATAAACTAGAATTTTGTTATCACTAAAAATTAGAAATTAGAACTACAATCTCATAATGATTGGAAAAATGATTTTTTAAAAGTGAAGGTATCTAAACAATAGCAAGAATATCAAAATTATTTGTAACTTTTTACTTCCTTTACCAACTGCTTAAATTCATGCTCTTCTTAACCATTTTTAGATGGAGGAGAGAAGTAGGCAGTGTCTGCTGGAAAACCTGATATTTGGGGAAGGGAAGGTTGTATTAGTCAGCTTTATATTACTTTAATGAAATATCTAAAGCAATTAACTTATCAAGGGAAAAAAGTTTATTAACTCATGGTTTTAAAGGTTCTAGTCTAAGACCAGTAGTTCCATGGCATTGGACCTCTAGTGGGGGCATCACACAGCAGTGACAAGAAGACTGTGCTGGAGTAGACAGCTCACACTGCAAACTAAGGAGCAGAGAAAAGAAGCAGGCACATGCTCCTGTCTTGGTCACTTTCTTGTGACTGGAATGAAATATTCAACTTGAAAGAGGGGAGGTTTGTTTTGGCTTATTTTAAAAAAGAGGACTCACTCTGTGGTTGGTTGATTCCAATGCAGAAAGAGCATGGTGGCTGGGCATGCTGGAAGGCTGCTTACATCAGGAAGCAGAGAGGGAAAAGAGGAACAGGGAAGGGAGAAAGACCCTTCAAGGTCACACACCCCCATAACCTACCTCTTCCATCCAGACTCCAATGCCTAATAGTACATTCAATCTGAGCTCTTGGCTAGATTTACCAGCTAATAAGGATAGCACCTCGTGATCTAATTACCTTCCAAAAACCACACCTCTGAACAGACAGGACATTTTAGAGGCCTTTAAAGGACATTCCAGATCTTAACCACAACATTCCCAATGACCTAAGCACTACCCAAAGGTTCCCTTAGTTCCCAATAACACCCTGGGGACCAAGCCATTAACACATGGGCCTGTGGGAGATACCCATAGTTGAACCACAATAGTGATTCTACACAATTTCCAGAAGATCCATTTGTTATGCTCACGTGCTACCAAGGGACTGGGGTGTGCATTCTTCAAATGTATGCAAACATCCTCTCTGCCTCTCACTCTCTGTCTGTGTCTTTGCATCTCTCTGTCTCTGTCTCTCTCTCTCTCTCTCCCATTTTGAGGGCTGCCCTGTTATTTATTTTCAGTTCTTACTACTTTGTCGTGTTCTTCCTTGAATTTGAAGCTCTGCCCTGTTTCTCTTATTTCACAGTCTGAATCTTGCTACTGTGTCTAGTCACTTTATGCTGTGCTCCCAGAGCTTAGGCTACTGTCATGCATTTCCGACGTCTTGTCATGGTCCTTAACTTTGCAGAATGCTCTTCCCAACAATCACCACTTGCTGACAAAATAATATGGGAAGACTTCAAACTGAATATGAATAAAATCCTATAGTCCTTATAGAAAATCATATGAATGGCATCTGAGTATTACTTCTAGCATCTTTTGAGAGGTTAGTCACAAATTCCCTGACGTGTGAATTTAGAGTAGTATTCTCCTGGGAGTAGAAAGGAAGAGGAGATGAAGAGGTAAATGGTTATAGGACCATGAGAATGTATCGCATTGCCAAGTGGCCCTTAGAGCAGAAGAGGGAGGTCAGGAGTTGAGCAGAGGAGAGCATGGGTATGACAGTTTGCCCTGTGACAATGAGCTTTGTCTGCATGTGGGCTTCCAGTTCATAGGAGGTCTGCATTTACACAGAGTCCATTGTTTACCACTTGAGGGGAAAATCACAGGAAACAACCAGTGAATCAGGCCGTCACATGTTTCAAAAGGAATTTTTCTCAGGGTTTCAGAGAAATATAAGCAAAAACAAGAGTCTAGGGGAAGTCAGGGAGGATAGGACAAAGTGAGTGCTCCTGAGTGTTAATAACACACTTCTCTATGTTGACAGCCTATCTTTAGCCAGCGAGTTCCAACCTATCACTAATACAATAGGGAAGCTAATTTGGGGAAGACCTTCCACTCTGGGGACTGAGTCTAAGGTCTAATCTGAAATGCTTTGGAGTACTTGGTTATCCTTTTCCCCTTTAAAAGATATTTACATAAAAGTGCCTTCTTCACAGAGGTTGAGGAACTGAGAGGGGGAATCATAGTGTTTATCATTTTTGAAATCTGGCAACTGATCAACCAATGGCATAGACTTAAAATTGTACACAGGTCCAGTTTGGTGACTTCATTTCTTGATCTGCAGTGGCCCTGTCCGACATTCCATTTGCTTAAGGCTGCACTTGGTGTAGGTCTGGTCTTTCCATTGTGTCATTTAGTTGGGAAAAACGCATGGCAGTGGTATGAATGCCACTGAAAGGAAGGAAATCATTTGGTGTCCATGGCAAAGACTCAGCTATGTTCTGCTGAAAGCTCCAGTTTGCAATTTAAACTTGATATATTTTAGTTCTCTAAAAAAATTTTTTAGCAACTTTTTTTCTAAAGTTGATCACAAAGGAATAAAATTCAGGAATTACAGAGAAATCTTAAGGAAGCAAATAAAAACTACCTGTAATTTGACTTCTAGCAATAACCAATAGCAGGCCACTATATATATTTTTATACATAAAATATTAAAATATATATACCTATATAATAAATGTAACAGTTTATTAATTTTATTCAGTGACTGGACTTCATCTATAATTTATAGCACAATTCTATGTCACTATAAATTCTATTTTTCCTCAACATAATTTTAATGGTTGCAGAGTATTCTAAAATAGTTAATACCAAACATTATGATTAGCTTTAATTTTTTACTGCTAGAGTGGTTATACTGAAGCTATTTTTCATTATTTTATTTATACAAATTTATAGTCTAGTATATAATAACTGGATAAATGTATATGGTATATAATGATCAAATCAAGAAATTAATATTTTTATCACCTAAAGCTTTAAAAAATTTGATTAACACATAATAATTAACATAATGATGGGGTACAGTGTGATATTTATCTAATGTCTAATGATCAGACAAAGATAATTAATTCTTCTATCTTCTTGAAATTAGACATTGTTTGCAGGGGACAAAAAGCTAAAAGCACACAGTTCTTTGTTTTAAGGAACTGAATGCAAGGGACTAAATTCCTGTTAGTCAACTTTTCTTCACTGTAACAAAATACTTGAGAAAATAATTTGGAGCAGAAAGGTTTATTTCAGCTTATGGTTTCCGAGTTTTCAGTCCATGATCAACTGGCTCCATTACTTTATGCCTGTGATGAGGCACAAATATCATGGTAGAGGAGCAGGCTGAGAAAAGCTGTCATCTTATGTCAGCCAGAGAGCAGAGAGAAATGGATAGTGCCAAACGTGACAGGACTGGGACATCCCTAGCATCATACCCTCACCCCCTCCAACCAGCCACCTAAATTTCCTTTCTCTCACAGTATCTCTCAGTAGTGCCATCAGACTATAATCTCATCTTTGATGAAGTTAGAGCCCTCACGATCCAATCATCTTCTGAACACTTGAGACTTTGGGGGCATCTTTAAGATTTCAATTATAACAGTCATCTAGATGAAAGTAATTGTTTAAGAGAGGCCTGTCCTTTTTCTTCTTTGAGTTTCATGTCTCTTTGTATTCTGTGTGAGTCAGGCTCATAAAACCAACTCTTAAGGCTGATTTATTTCATTTTTTTCTTTCTGGAAGTATTGCACAAGAACCTAATATAATTATTTGAAGTTTATTTGTTAGACATTTGGTTAATTCATAAGCTAAATATACGCTAGAAAGCATGCAAAATATTATTACTCCAGTAACGGTTGCTATATTAGTAACAATAAATAGGAACTACACAGCGAAATAGTTAAAATTTGACTCCTTTATAATCAGGAGAACAGCTTAATCACATTCAGCTTTCAAATTCTGGGTTGCAGAAAATTAGAGAAATCATTCTTTGACAGCAGGATGGCTGAGTTTCCAACTTAAATGGTGGTCATAACCTTACTTTATTGGGACAATGAAATATTTTAATGGGATCCCTGGCATCTCATTCTACCTCTGAAGTCAGAGTCACTGCTACTATTACTCACCCAAGGTTGAAGAATGGTTTACTCATTTGGTTAGCACACATTTCCTAAGCCAAGACCACGGGAGTGATTCCATTTGAATCCATGGTTTTCTAACTACTTCAGGGTCATTGATTTCATTTCTCAATTCTAAACAGCCCTTATGGAAAATCATCTTTTTTAGAGTCAAAAGGATGAAATAATGCAGGTATATATGGTTAAAAGTATTATAGTTGTGGCTGCAGTAGACAGACTTTCAAAACTATTCTCGTGACCGCTACCACCTTCTGCTATTCCCATGATTGTGTTACACAATGAAAGGAAGATTGTCCAGGTGGGCCAACCTAATCATATGAGTCCTTCAGAAGCAAAGAAATTTCACTGGAAGGAGGAGAGAAAGTCAAATGGATATGAAACATAAGAAGAACTCAATCTACCATTGCTGGCTTAAAGATGGGGATGGGGGCAAAAGAAAGAGCTAGAAAAGAAGTGATTTCTGCCAATATCTGATGAGCTTGGAAGACACATCAACCAAGGAGATAACATTATGAAAATATTTCAATGAGATAAGGGTAAGTTCTATGAAATTTTTAATTGAGCTTCCAGATAATAGAAAGACATAGTATCATCAAAATTTTGAAGGCCACAGCATATACACACTGTCTTGATATTAATGGAAAAACTCGTAATTTATGAGAGTAAGTCACAAAGGACAAATGACATAAAGATCACAATAGGTCAACAAATGATGTAGAAATATTTTCAGATTGTGGTAGAAGAGGATCATTTAACCCTAGCTGGGCAGGATATGGTAAACTCATGTTTAAATTTTTCTGCTTCCATGCATGAGAATTGAAGCGATATAAATTCATTATGATAACTTATATTGGGGATTAGGAGATGGAAAAGGCAGTTTTGGATTTCATTTCCTCTTCCACTCCAAATCTTACAGTGATCATTTCAGGGAAGAGTGTTCTTGTGGAGACTGTTTCAAAAGTTCCCCCCAGGAATCCAATGAGACTCAATGGCAGTTTACCATGTTTTATTACTCATCTAAAAGTTTACAGATTTTTGGTATTCATCTAAAGCCTGAAAGTGAGTTAAGGTTAATGGAAATTCTTCCTAATGGGGTATCTAAACCACAGGCAACTAAGACAACCTGAGGTTGGGGCTGAGAGCAAATAATTACAACTCTCAAGATTCACAACCTAGAAAGGAATTCTAGCTTTGCCGTATCAGTATAAATTCTGCTGTTTCTCGAATTCCTTACAAAATTAGAGAAGTAACCATTCCTGTCTGTTTGACTGATTCAATATGACAAATGAAAAGTACTTTGTTTTAACTAATTGAAGTGCTAAGGACTTCATATTTAATGTCACCTGACCTTTGCCTTTCTTTTCTGGCAGTCAAGCCCTCCAGTCTGCACACCAGTGGACTGTACTACATCAGGAACTAAACACAGGCAAGTTAATCAGTAAACAAAAACAACCACTGTTTTTCTGGAGGTTTGCAGAATCAAAAATCATTTTGTGACAAGATGATTAAGAACATATGGGTGTTGCCTGGTCACAAGCCTGGAACATTCAACCTGCTATGAGAAAGCACCCCAGTCTGTGGACACCAGTCCTCTGCTCACATCAACTGCTCTAGGTCCTCCATCTTCTTGGGTAGGCAGCTTTTCTAATCAAGTTGCCTTCCTTGCCTCAATCTCTCATGTCTTGACTTAATTGACCTGTTGTGCAGACAGCAGTTTTACTTGGGTCTGAGAATATGATTTTACCATCATTATTTCATTTCTCTGAACTGTATTTTCTGCATTTTTTCTAATTTGATATCTCGAATCAGTTGAAAATGAATGTAAACCTTCTATTTTCTTTGAGGAATCATATAATAATGCTTTGTTACCTTAAGAAGACTAATCAGTGCCTCAGCAAATGAATTAGCTCATTTTACTGTCTTGGATACTAGAGAAAACATAGTTCTCCAGAATACTGATACTTCCTTAAGAATACAGTAAGAATTGACTGCTGGAGTGAACAGTTTCCTGAAAGACAGGATAGAGACTGTTGACTTGCTAGGTGAGAAGGTCAAATGAAGGTCAGAGATATTTCTTCCCTGTAAACCGCTTTTACTTTGCGAGAGATAGGGATTCAATAATTTACATAGAGCCCTTTGTAGAAGAAACATCAAATGAAAATACAGAAAACCAGTCGTGTCTTATTAAAGTGTTTGTGAGCCCTGGGAAATCATGGGCAGCCACAGGGTTCTGTGCAGTCTTAGGGATCTTCTGTTTTCACGATGAGTGCACTTGTTGGAACAGGGGGGTCAAAGATGGCTGTGGGAAAAGTCACAGGGCATTTGGAGGACACCAGCTCAATTCGCTCATGATTGATTCCTAGGATTTATCCAAAGGGGAGGGAAGAGAATCTGGATCAATGCCAAACAAAGGACCGGTAGATTCCTGTGCACGTAAAGGGACATAAAGTATTAAAAAAGCTACACATCACTTTTATCATCCTGCCATTCTACAAATGATTATAAATGTAACTCTTCCAACTGTCTGATAGTCTATAAGGAATCATGTGGTTGTGGAAATCCAAATATTTACCTATATCTTATATCATCATTGACTCTTTTTGCAGAAATCAGGATGTTTTCCTTGACTCTTAAGTTGTCTTGCCAAGCAAGTTTCAGTGTGATCAGGAAGTGCCATTGTCCTCACTCTGACTGTTCCAGCTGCCCTGGCAGCCCTCCTGGTTTCTGCTGCATGAGGTCATATATTTAGTAGGATAATGTCTTACCTAAGAGTTCTGAGATGAAGAGAGACATTTCTACATTTATCATTCAGAAAAGCTACTAGAAAGGGTTTTAGGGTCTAATGCAGCAAGCAAAGGATTTAGAGTATAGTTGTACAATCTCTTGGCTTGTCTTGGCTACAATGAATGAAGATAAATTGCCTTGGGCTGCATATTAAATACATAATATATTTAATGTATATAAATAACAAAAATTTCTATACTTTGAAAACACTTTATCATAACATTAAAAAATAAGAGAAGCAAGAGAGTGATTTGGAGCATGTTACTTTATCCCTTGGAATGATCATCGTCTGTGATTTATAAATTGTGAACACCCATCTTCTGCTTACACAAACTGCCCCAGATCCTCCATCTTCTGGGGTAGCAGCTTTTCAAATAAAGTCACCTTCCTCGCCTCAATCTTTCATGGCATGACGGGTGTTCACAATTTATAAATTGTTATGAAGGTTTCTTGGCATAATGTATGATAGTATTTGCTTCATAAACATCAGTTGCTTTCCACTTCCTTCTTGACATCTAGTTTCAGGAAAATTTACCAAAGCTCAAAAGAAGGACAAATGCTTCTTCTCATAAGAGCTCAAAAGAAGGACAAATGCTTGTGTCCTGTGAAACAAGAGTTTTGCATAGGTATTTTACCCTTCACTCACAGACCTTTCTTCCTACCCTTCCCATCAGGGCTAGCGGTCACTGGAATGCCAGCTAGTGAGCGGTGCTTCTAGCCTGATGGGTGGCCGGGGACATGTGTCAGGATGGAAGCTTCAAGTTATTCATCTTGAGAATCTGCACACTGTCAGAAAACAAGTGACTTTTCACATCATTTTTGGAATTTTTCACTTGAAAAAAGTTATATGAATATTTAGGAACCTCTCTGGTGAGCTAAGGTGACAGGTCAACACATCTGTGATCTGTCCACACAATGTTATGCAGGTGATATACACTCTGAAAGCTGTACTTTCTCTGTTTTTTATTTAAAGGTTGGGGGGGGGTACAGACAAGAAAAACAAAAATCAAGAAAGACAAAAAAAAAACCAACAAAACCCCCTAAACAATAATAATATAGGCTTTCAAAACAAGATGATAGGAATTTAACAATGGTTGCACATTGCTATCTTCAAAAAGTTGTTTAGATTACCAGATATAGACAGGAAAAAAATAACTGGGATAGTGAAAAGGAGAAAAGAAGGAAGGGGAAAGAAAAAAAAAAGATATAAATTTGGATAAATGTACATAAGATAGCTAAGCTGATTATACTACTAATTCTATTAGTTTTTGGAAAAGAACAGCTAATACTCATGATTAGGCAAATTTTGCATGTCTAAGATGTACTTTCAAATATTACACTACTTGTTAAGAAATTAATTGTTTATGTTCTCCCAAAATCACGGTTGAAAAATCTAACCTCCCATCTCTGAAGATGGTATAAAAGACAGGAATTTTGGAAAGTGATTTAGTTTACAAAGGCAGAGCCTTGTGACTGGGATTAGTGTCCTTATAAAGGAGACCTTGGAAAGTCATCTCATCTTTCTATCACATGAAGAAGCAGTGAGAAGACAGGAAGCAAGCTCTCACCAAACGCTGTCTGCCTACACCTTAATTGTAGACTTCTAGCATTCAAATCTGTAAGAAAATGTTGTCTAAACCACTGACTTCATGGTACATTTGTTTTAACAGCTTGATTAAACTAAGACTACCTGTAGCAAGGATAAAAGAACATATTTTTAAATCCAAGTACAAATTAAGCAGACACATATAGATTACTTTTCAAGGAGAAAAATGAGTATGTGTGTGTGAAAGCTTCAACCAGTCTTCTGAGTGTTTTTCTTCAGATAGGCTAATTAGTAGTTTATTTATTATATTTAGTTTTTCTACCTATTTCATGCAGTTTTATGAGGAAGGAGGCAGGAAACTTCTTCTTGGGTCTTCTGAAACACTGTGACCGTTTATCCACTTGGTCCTTTTGTCTGGAAGTGCCTCAGGAACACCAGACCATGTGCTGTTGTTCTTTCAATTAGCCTCATCTGGTCAGCACAGCAAACATTCTTCAGAATGAGAGAGGTCCTTTGCCAAGTCTGATCTCAGACCTAGCTGTGTCCAGATTGTGTCACAGGCTTTGTCCAGATTGTGGTTTGGGGGACTTGGAATGACCATCTCGGTTTTGGATGGAGAAAGGAGTTGCTATCATAAATATATTCAGCTGCCTCACGAGTGAAAGGTGGAGACAGACTTGCACAATCTATTTTTACTTGGTTCTCATTTCTATATACCTGGATATACCCAGAAATAGGAAAAATTTAAATCTTTAATTCTCTCAGGAAGTTTATTTTAGGAGGCTATTTGATTTTGATCAAGGTCATCAAATACTCTTCATCTAGGGGAATGTCTAGACTCAAAGTTCTTAATTTGTGCGATGTTCAAGATACATAGCTATATTTTAGTGTTTAGGAAGTCAATAGTTTTCTAAAAAAGAGTTTTCACAAGACTACATTGCCATATATATATATTTAAAGAATATATATTACTAAAAGTGTGATAGTTTCTGAAGTAATAATAATAATAGTAACAACAGGAAAATTAATGATTAATGCCACCTTTCAATGAGTCTATGTTTTGGGTCATATTCTATTTATCTGAGTTACTCATTCTTTACAAAGTTCTAGTGAAGTAGCTAGTTCAATTTTCTTCATTTTTTAAATTTTAAAAACAAAACAAAGAATAAAAATGGTGATATAAAATTTCAAAACAAAATAATAGTAGATTAACACTGGGTAATATATTGTGTGTTATCATCAAAGTAGTTGTTCAAATTACAAGATAGAAGCATGAAAAAAATGATCCAACAATCAGACAATGAAAGTAGAAACTGTTCTTTTTGATGAACTGACAGATTAATAATAGCTAGAATTTACTGACTTCTTCAAGGTCATAGAACAAATATGTGGTAGATATAGATTTTGATAGGAATAGAAATATTCCCCTTATGCAGTTTTATGAAAGAATGAAATTCTGACACATGCTTTCACACAGATGAACTTAAAGATATCATGGTGAGTGAAATAGGCCAGGCACAACAGGCAAATAATGTAAAATTCCATTTACATGAGGCACTTTGACTAGTCAAATTCACAGAGACAGAAAGTAGAATGGCCATTGCCAGGGCTGGGGCAGAGAAAAATGGGAATATGGAAAGTTCTAGAGATGTATGGTAGTACTGGTTCCTCAATAATGTGGATGTGTTGCTGTACTATATGATTAAGAAATGATTCAAATGTAATTTTTTAGGTCTATTTTGCCACCATTAGTTAATTGGAAAAATGAGATGAAGAAGCATTAAAGAATGAGTCTCTCTGGTGTGAGAAAGTGAAAGTTTAAACAAGAACCAAAACGTATAAAGTAAAAGGGAAGTTGGGGAAGAGAGACGAAGGAAAAAGAAAACAATGAGAAAAAAATAAAATGGAAACAAGGCTTTGTGAATAAGAAGAGGAAGAGGGGTTGAACAGAGGGTAGGGGAATGGAAAAAAAGGAACTAAGATACATCATGTACAGGAATAAATTCCCTATGATGAATGTGATCATTATGCACATCTAAATTGTATCAATAAATTTAATTATTTAAAAAAGAGAATGAGTGCGAACAAAACAGTGCACTTTCACGTAGGGTATTAGTCACATGTTTTCATTCAAATCAGTGAACTTGAAATTTATAAGTAAACAATGAGTAACACTGTCTTCTGAGAGAAGAGTCCTTTTCTGTCTTCAATACACGCATCCTTTAACCTGTTAGATTTTCCTTTCATGTTCTCCTGGGGCCTTGTAGGAGAAGGAAAAGGCAAAGTGCCAACCTCATATCTTTACTCTTAGTTTTGTTTCTTCTTTGTCTTCTTCAGATAAACCATCTACTTGCCAAGGACCTCAGTAAAGTGGAGGCATTAGAAGCTTCTCGTGTTTGCAGCTAAAGATGAAATTCTTTTTGTCTCTCATAGAATTGGCAGCAGCCCATTTGCCAGAGGTGGCCTTTGGGTTTCCATGGGTGCACCCTTCCCTCCCTGTACCTTCCTACCTCCCACCCTCTTGGGGAAAGTGTCCTGGACTTAGGGTTTGACAGCTGGCATTTGGTTAGAGACAAACAAAATGACGTGAACCCTGCGCTTACTGGCCCACGCAACACAGATTGTAAACTTAGAATGATCAACACTTTTCTACAAAATACCGAGTTAAAGTTTGAAGAGGGGAAAAAGTGAAATGTGAAATTGAGAGGTTTGGGGTTTACCAATAGCCAGACAAAGCTTCTGCCAAGTCCCACAAAAAGGCTGTGGCTGTGCTGTGTTGTAGGTCTCCCACTGATCACCACAAACACTCTTCTAAACCAACAAAGAGATCCCGAGCTCCAGGCCACTAAACGTCCTCCTTTTGCTTGGTGAAGGTTTTTTCTTACATACATATTTATCCATTTGAGATAAAATGATTGAGCTTGGAAAATTTTAATCACCAGCACCAGCTAACGTTCTGTATTCAGTTAGTAATACCATTACTCAGATCTTTAGAAAACACGAAACAGTTGCAGTGTGAGTTTGCTTTGTGGCTGTCACCACAGCCTTCACTGGAGTGAGTGCATTTTACTGAGAGACATTTGACAAACCCATGCCACAGGTGCTACCACCCCATCAAAACTCCTTATTGTTGTTGGGTTTATGAACCATGAAAAACCGATGACGAATATACCAATGGTACATGTGGCTTTCTAAGGAATGTACAAGAATTAAGGAAGTGAATTATCTATGTGTATATTACGAATAAGAAGATAACCACATAAAACCTGTTGCCAAAAAGTCAATAAGGATCAGTTCTTAAGGCAAATAAATTAGATGATATTTTCTTAAAATTAAAGGTTAGACATGGTCAACTTTGGAAGATTGTCACTTACAAAGAATGTTACCAGACATTCTTTGGCCTAGGTATGGGCATATTAGGCTTTCAGTTCAGTGTTAAAAAATCTTTCATGTCTCTGGTAAGGTTCTTCCCCTCACAAATCCAAAGAGGATAGATAGCTGCACGTACCAGGATTCTTTTGTAGAATCAATTTAGGGATAACCTGCTTATCTCATTTTTGTTTTGGCTGTTTTCTATGTCACTCCTGTGCATCTCTTACTTTCTCATCCTTTGCCTCTTTTTCCATTTTTAAAATTAGTGGGGAAAGAATAATGGAAGAACACAACTGTTAACTTCACCTCTAAGACTCCTACCTAGAGTTCCAAAAAATGGAAGGCTTAGGTCTTTGGAGGGCTTAGGTCTGTGGGGTATACTGAGAAAAAGAAAACAACAGTAACAACAACAACAACAACAACAACAACAACAAATCTATGGATTTCTTATAGGTTCTATTGCCTTAGGCAAGCAGGACTTCTGATTTTAATCTATACAATGGTAGCAGTAAAGGTTGGGGTGAGGATAAGGCCTCCTCATGGAGAGTTACTGTTGATTAAATGAGATGTAGCATGTAAAAGAAATTAATATAGTATGAAACTATATTAAACACTTAACAATTAACGCTTTACCTTCTGTGGCAAGATCTTTTCCTAAGAAGAGGAATTCTACAT
This sequence comes from Dolichotis patagonum, assembly GCA_004027295.1. Classification (NCBI taxonomy): domain Eukaryota; kingdom Metazoa; phylum Chordata; class Mammalia; order Rodentia; family Caviidae; genus Dolichotis; species Dolichotis patagonum. Next base: position 34,275 of record PVJX010003487.1, on the reverse strand, counting down.
TGCTATAGAGTGCTCCACAACAGGGGTCTCTAATCTCCTGGCCACAGACCAATATTGGTCCATGGCTTGTTAGGAACCAAGCTGCATAATAGGAGGGGAGTAGGGGGCAAGCAAGGAAAGCTTTATCTGTGTTTACAGCTGATCCCCATTTCTGGCATTACTGCCTGAGCTCTACCTCCTGCAAGCTCAGCAGAGGCATTAGGTTCTCATAAGAGCAGGCCACCCTGTTGTGAACTGCATGCAAGAGCTCTAGGGCGCATATTCCTTTGAATTGTACTAACCCACTTCATTGTGGGGGGGGTGGTTGTCTTTTATAAACCTGACCCTGGTTCTAAAAGATTGAGGACTGCTGCTCTGTGGCACTGTAAGTTGCTCTTAGAATATACTAAAATTTGGGTATAACCACAATGTTCTTTCTCTCTGCATCAGGAATGGAAGTATGTGCCAGAGGTAGAGAATGGAGATTACTCAGAAGGTGGAGAGGAATGACTCTGGCACTTGCATCACAGCCTGCCTACCTTTTTCTCTAGCTTCAATCTCAGGAGAAAGCACTTCCACTGGAGGGACACTACTGCATGATCTGATCTTTTCTTCTTGAGGAAATTTATCCTTTTGTGAAGGTTTTATTCTTCAGTTTATATTTCAAAGAGCCTGGGTCTTTCTAGTTCTTGTATCTGATTCCAGTTGGTATCCTAAAGATTAGAATCTTTAGCCCTAACTCCAAAGAACTTTCTTAGACTCTAGTCAAGAAAAAATGAAAAGAAGAATTAGAATTGGACCACTCAGTTATAAGTGTGCTGATGTTTGATGGAGAACTTGAATCTAACGAGCCTCAGTGGGTGTTGTATCCGGTGGGTCTGGGACCTAAGGGGTCCCCAAACTCACCCTTGCTGGGCTTGTCTCTCTCTCTCAGATTCACAAAGAGGAAAAAGAGTCAGAGAAATCCAGTGCAAAGTGAAAGCAATTTTAGTGTATGTACTGCAAGACATGGTAAAAGCCATTCAGGGGAGGAAAGAGGTGATTTGAGTTGGGATATAGCTGAATCTAAGGCAGTTGTCCTGTTCTATGGGGGCAGGGATCCCGTCTCATCCCTTAGGGTCAGCTCCAGATTGATCGGGTCCTAGGCTTCTTGGTAGGGTTTTGGACTTGCTGGCTAATAGGGGAAGTTGGATAGGCATAGCGACCTGCACCGGGAGGGACAGTGCTGCCTGCACAGAGGCAGGTGTCAAAACCACAGCCTGCCAGCTTCAAACCACAAAGCTGCTTGAAAACTGCTTACTCCTCATGGCTGCCCAGAGGCTGCTTTTTCTACCCTCTAAAAGAGGTTTGGGTCTTTAACTCTCCCCCGGGGTCCCTGTGTCCCCCCATTGGGCTTCCTTTTCTGGCTCAGGTGTGGCTGGAAGGAAAGCCAGGTGGGCCCCGCTGTGGGACTCAGGAGTGAGAGCAGTCAGTGAGAAGGGCCCAGGCCAGGGGACCGCGGCTGCTGCTCTTCCTGTCCAGCTCAGTTTGTTGTTTGTCATAGTGACTCTCGGAAAGTGATACCATTATTTTTAGTAAAATGACTTTTTATTTCAAAACTAACAGAGTAAAAACAAGATAAGATCCAAAGTTTAACTTGATTTTTTTCAGGCAAAGACACACTCAGCATGACAGTGTCTAATCAGACTATCACGTGGAACCAATTGGAATTACACGCCACATAACCGCATGTTCTGCTTTGCCTGTGTACACAAGTGAGAAGGATAAAAGATAGTATCTTTTGAGGCATTTGGAGTTGTTGCTTACATGCACTATTTGGACATGTTTTCAAATACTTTTCGTTTTATTTTACTACCATAACCTCACTTTCAAAGATATTTTGGGAGCGACATGACCATGAGCTCACAGATAGTGAAGAAGGTGTTTTTCCTCCACAGTTAGTCTGAAGCTCTTTTGCTCCATGTGTGAGAATAACATGCCTGCGTGTGTTACATTTTATTTACTATCATTTTTATCTTTCTAAGTGCAATGATTATTTTTTAGCTTTATAAATCTGCATGAATTTTTAAATAGTTCTACTTTTCTGTCTGTGATAATTATCTCAAAACATTATGTTGGGATGGATCATGTTTTTCCTGTTAAATTTGCTGCAACATTGTTTTAAGTAGATTTTTATTTATTCACTTAGTTTTTGAGAATGAATTAAAAATATAGGTAAATAATAGGTAGCTTTATTCTAGATTCTTGACTTTTTTTTCTGTACTCAATGTAATATTCTTAATTATGATTTTGGTGTAGTGAGTGTTGTAAATTCACCTGTTAGAGGAATGATATTATATATATATATATATATATATGTGTATATATATACATATATGTGTGTATATATATACATATATATAGATATATATGAAAAGTGGTGAAAGATAAGATTTCTTCTGATGTGTAGTGCTTATAAACCAAGACCCTCCTTTAAACTTCAAGAAGCTACGATATTCATCTTTTGACCACCATTCATGAATTAGAGCAGATAAAATAAATAAAAACTATAGTTTATTATATGGAATCAGAAAACAGTCAAAATAGCAAAAGCCACAAAAATAAAGTCATCACAGTCCTGGATTCCAAGGACTACAAATTCTACAAATCTACAGTGATTAAACTTGGTATGGTAATGGGCTGGGATTTAACTTAGCAGCATAAGCGCCTGCCTGGCAAGCGTGAGATGGTGAGTTCGATCTCCGGCACCAAAAAATAAAGCAAACAAAACAAAACAAAAAGCAGAAAGAAAGAAAGAAAGAAAGAAAGAAAGAAAGAAAGAAAGAAAGAAAGAAAGTTAAATTAAGGGGCTGGGGATTTAGCTCAGTGGCATAAGCACCTGCCAGGCAAGCGTGAGTTTGGGAGTTCGATCCCCGGTATCACACCCCCACACACACACACACACACAAAGGCATGGTACTGGCACAGAAACAGATTTTCTGATCCATAGCACAAAACCAAGGATACAGCAACAACCCCAGGCATTTTCAGCCATCTTATCTTCAAAAAAAGGATGGAAACACGATAGAGAAAAGGGTCTCGTTAACAGACAGTTCTGGAATACTGGTTATCCCTGTGCAGAAGAATGAATTTAGATCCATATTTCTTGCCCTTACTAAAATCAAATCAAAATGGATCAACAGCTTATATATAAAAACAGAAACACTGAATCTGATGAAAGAAAAACATTCCAAAAACCTGAAGGCATAGGCATATGGAAGGATTTTCTGAAAATTACCCCCGCTGAGCAAGAAATAACACCAACAATCAACAAATGGGTCAATAACAAATTAAAACCTTCACAGCAAAAGAAACAAACAGCAATGAAGAGATAATAAAGAATGGGGAAAAATTTGGCAGTTACTCCTCAGATAGAGAACTCACTTGTAGACTACATAAGTAACTCAAAATAATTAAGATTCCCCAAAACAAATGATACAATTAAAAAATGGGAAAGTGAAATGAATAGACACTTCTTAGAAGAAGTACAAATAGTCAGAAGGTATATGGAAAAATTTTGGCATCTTTGATCATTAGATAACTGCAGATCAAGATAACACTGAACTTCCATTTTACTCCAGAAAGAATGCCTATCATCATGGATTTGAACCCAGCAAATGGTAGCAAGGTTGTGGGGAAAAAGAAATCCTTCTTGATTGTTGATGTCCTAGTGGTTGAAAACTAGTACAACCAAAATAAAAATCAGTACGGTGATTCAACAAAAAGTAAAGAAGAAATTTTATCCAGATATATCTCTCCTGTATATCTTCGCAATAGAATAAGAGAACATTATATTACAATAATGCCATGTTTATAGCAGTATAATTCATAATAGCTAAATATTGGAAGTGGTCCACGTGACCATCAACAGATGAATGGATAAAGAAAACATGGGACATTGTATATATATATATATATATATATATATATATATATATATATTTATGTGGGAGTATACATATATATATAATATCCCACATATATATATATAGTTCCTGTCTTAGTTACTTTTTACTCGTTGCTGAGACAAAATACCTGATGCCTGAAGTTGGGAAAGGAAAGGTTTATTTCTTACAGTTTTTGGAGGTTTCAGTGCATACTCAGTTGGCTCCAAGGCAGGATGGCATGGCAGGGCCACAGTTCAAGGCGGCTGCAAACAGCAAGGCTGAAACAGGCAAGAGAAAGACACCCCTTCTTCCTGCCATTACATCACATCCTGGCTCCACCCCTAGGAGGATGTAGCACTGACACCACCAATCCAAGCACTAGACAATGAACCAATCACAAATGCATAATGCAAATACATGAGGCCTAGGGGCCACCGACACAACCCATGACAGTTCTGTTCAGCCATAATGAAGGGTAAGTTTGAGTTGATTGTAGGAAATGGATGTGCCTTGAGTATATAGTGCTAAGTGAAATAAATGGTTTCTCTTCTATGAGAGACTCAAAGTACAAATAATTTAAAAAGTGAATGAAAAGATATATGACAGGAAACATGGGGATAGACTGTGGAGATAGGAAGAGGATCTGTAGGTCAGGGGAGATGTGAGAGACGGGAGGGAAAGTAAATAAGCTCAGGATGTGATGTACATATGTACCAACTCCTCACAGTGAATAAACTTATTGTGTAGTACAAACAATAATAAAAGCTTTTTAAAAGCTATCAAACTGGCCATGTTGGAACTAGGGTGCTGGGAAACCAGCTCACCTCCCTGGTAAGTGGCTGTAGCCTGTCAAGCCACGGCTGCCCCAGGGCGAGAACCAGCAGTGTCTCCTTAGATCCTCACCATGTTGGAACTCCGGGCGCTGGGAAACCAAGAAACCGGCCTGCCTCCCTGGTAAGCGGGTATGAGCCTACCAGTGTGTGGGCTGAGAATCAAACATCCCACCCCTCATCCCCCGATTAGAAGTGGGAACCAGAGATCTGAGCATCTCTTGGGAAGTTGGCCATATGTAATATAGCAAATAAGGGGGATTTCCTTCTACCATCTCTTTGAAGGCAAATATTTTTATCACTGTTTGTCCTGATTAATGGTATTGCTCTAGTCAATATTCTGTTTTGATAAGTTCTATAATGTTCTGCATTTCCATCTTGTTCTGTTGTGTTTTACTACCTTCAAAATAATAAAAAAAATTTTTTTTAAAAGGTGAGCTTTCTGCCCTTGATTGTCTTGAACATGTTGAAGTACTTCCTGAGTTATATTAGACATTCCAGGAAAGTGCAACAATTTCTTGAAAACTCTCCTCATGTGCATTTCAGTTTCTTAAGGCAGCTGGAAAGATCCTTTTAAATTATCTATATTCAGAGTATTGGGAGGACGAGTGCAGTTTGGGAAGAAAGTAGTGGCAGGGTACTTGCTGTCCTTGGAGGAAACACTTCCACTCCTGGTAATGGTGAGGGAATGCGTTAGCATCTGATTTGGAAGCACTAGGAAGTGTCATAGCCAGTGGCAAACTGGAGGTCACATGTTCCATCTAAGAGATGGATTGCTACTCCCTGTTGCTGGAATCTTTGATTTTTCAAAGTCATAAATTCATACTTTTAAAATAATCATCATAATTTTTTTAATATTAGGCCTATTTTTTAAAAGATTGCATTCATCAAACAAAATAGGCCTAGGCTGAATTAGGCTCTGAGGCATAAAGAAACATGACAAGTACCTAGTAAATATTTCTTAACTGTCTTTGTGAAAGAAAAAATGATCCTATCTACACTTCCCATGTCTCAGAACCATTAAATTCTTCCATCAAATCAGAAATAATGAAATGAAAAAGACATCTTGGATTATTTAGGAAACTGACTTATGTGGGTGAAAAAGGAGAGCTCTATTTAAGATGGAATAGAACCTCAGTTTATTCTTTCAAAACTAAACTTCCTAATTGTTGAACATAAGTGCTTTACACTCTAAAACATTCTGTCTGCTACAAAAAGTGAACACAGAATCTATCAGTGCTATATTGGTACAGAACCCCAAGGGTGCATGAAATAATACTATCAACAAATGTGATTATATCAAATTTAAAAGCTTCTGCACAGCAATAGAAACAACTAGCAAAGTGAAGAGACAAACTACAAAATGGGAAAAAATTTTTCCAGCTACTGCTTGGACAGAGGACTAACATCTAGAATGTGGAGGACCACCCGGATGCCTCTCCTTGATTGAAGAGCAGTTACGTCCATTTTGGCTACACCTGGCCCTGTCTCCATGTACTGATATGTATAGAGCTGCCTAGGCCATTTCTTTATCCCTTCAATTGGCTTTAAGCAATGTAAGTAGGGCCAGCTGAGGTGCTGATGTGTCATCTTTCTGCGACTACCAAAAAACATGGTTGAGCGGGGTAAGGTGAAAAGCCACCACACCACAGCTATCAACTGGGATTGAGCCTTGAGGTAAGAGGCTATGATTTCCCAGGGAAGAAAAGTAAACACATCAGAGATGAAGCACAAACCCCAAAATGTTAGCTTTAACCTCAACTGTGTTACGCAGGTAAGTCTTTCTGCGTATCCTTCTCTCTGTGTCTTGCAGAGATTTCAGGTCTCCTACCTAGCCCAGCTTACAGTACTATCATATTTCCTATCATTCTCACAGTCACACTCTTCTTCACAAATTAATAAAATTCAGATTGGGTCCTGAGTTGAGGCCTTTATTCTGATGAACCTTCATCCTGGCCGGACCTAGGACCCCTGGGCTCCCCATAACAATCACTATGTCTTAGTGTGCTTATTCTCACTGTGGGTTGCACTAAAACTGGTAGATTGGAATTAACTTATTGAAATTTCAATAACTTTTCCATAGGATTACAAATATAAATTTCCCAACTAAGAGAAGGGCCAGGAAGGACTCTCTATATAGAATATATTAAAGAACTAATTAAATTAACCCCTCAATAAAATACCCAATGAAAGAATAGGCAACCAAAAGAAATAGACACTTTTGAGTAGATGAACAAATGACCAATAAATACATGGAACAGATAGTCAACATCATTGACCATTAGAGAAATGCAAATTAAAACAATGCTGAGGTTCTCACTCGAGAAAGAATGGGTATCGTCTCTCCAGCCCTCAGTTCCTGGCCCTGCTCCTTACCTGTGCTAGCTCTTCTAGCCATCACATCTTTTACTTGTAGCTATAAGTATTCCTCAATACTAAATGGACAACTTGCATGTAAGTTGTCTGATGGGTTTGTCCTCAAACCATGCTCTGCACTGACTTTCATACACCTGAAGAGGAATTTACTTAATGACCACTGCTGAACCACCTGGGCATTGTACTTAGTTCAGAACAAAGTCTATCGGTCCAGCTACTAACCTCAAAGTTACCCTTTTCTGACTGAATGCTTGGCTGTTATTGCTTAGCACAAATGTTCTATTCTCTGACACAAATGGGCCATCACCTTGTCCTTGGCAAGAGCGATTGGCATTTGCTCATGTAGCTTCTTTTCTCTTTTTGCCTGGAACCATTTTCCATTTTCCAGGATGACAATTATTTTCCTCCTTTTAGAGAGGTATGATTTTGTTTAAAAAAAAGAAAAGCAAGATAGGGTCACAATGTCTGTTTATATAATTACTCAGTCTCTCTTTTTACCAAGTAGCTTGCTTGGTCAACGACTGAAAAAAATTTAATCAATGGAATTTCTGCGTTCAATGTGGAGACCTATTGAAAAGTGGTACTGGGGCACTTCTATCTGGATGTGAGTCTGTGGCCTAATATCAACTGTCCTCAAAGGCCTCCTGCAAGCAGTTCGCTCCTGTCTCTCTCAGTTACACAACACCAAGGCTGAAGACGTCTTCTGTTGCATTCACGGTTTCATTCCTTTTATATTTTTCCCCTTTCTCTTACTTGGCACATGCTGTATTGCTTTCCTGAAGCTGTTTATAATGTAGAAGATTAATGTCTTTCATGGGCAGATTCCTGCTTCTTTCCCCGTGAGCTGCATGGGAACATTTGCATCTGATGGAATTTGTCAAAGGAAGGAGTAAGTCTAGTGCCCTGAGAAGAATGGGGTGGGGGATACCACAGTTAATCCTGCGGTGTCAGGACAAAACAAACACACAGCTCCTTGGCTTCCTCTGGAGTTCAATATCACAGTCAACTTGTTGTTTCCTGATTTTGGCAGACCCTGAACCCAGGACAAGTCTATATTATGTTTTTTTCTTTCTACAGCTTTACAGTTGCCTCCTGCATAAAACAATGAACACTGAAGAGGCTGGACGTGTCACCAGTCACATGGCGTCTTGGTGCACTTCTGGAATGGAAAGGGACCAACTCTTCTGGAATGTTTTTCTGTCTGAGGAGCCACCTATTTGTAAATGTTTCCCTAGAGCTTCCATCTAATCGGGGGCTCATTTCCCAGAGTCCAAGCGTGCATAGAACATGGATTGTAGGCAGGGGAACCCAGAGAAGGCAAACAAACTTTTTTTAATGGCACTAGAGTTTGGATTGAAGAGTTACATGGTCTTTAAAATACAAACATAGATAAATGAGTTTTTATTTTATTTGAGAGTTGACTTGTTTAATAACAGTAAATGGATAATATGACAGAAAAATAAAACACATGGTTGACTATTTCAGGTTTTATTTTCCTCATTTATTCATTTATCAGTGGATGTTACTAGAACCACAGGATTTTGCTGAATCAAAAAATATCCTTTGAATATTTGCTGTCTGCTAGTCATGCTAAATGCAAGGGAGAATTGACTGCCAGACAACAGCTATCAAACATATTTTGGTTTAATTTTGTGTTTTGTAGCTCTTCACTGACATTTTCAAAGTTTTTAAGTAATATAAAATAGTCATTGGAAAAAATAAAATAGTGAATTACATGAAGTTAAAAAGTAGAATTACTTCCTCCCTATTTTCTCCAGAGTTAGACTTATTGGTAATTTGAAGAATAGTCCCTCAATACTGTCTCAATACATTTTCTGTGTATTAACAATGTTTCACAATATTTTACAGAAATAGAATGGGATTATGCAAAGTTTTCTGGAAGAATTTTCATTTACCAGTGTTTTGTGAAATTTCTGTGCTAGCACATTGTGATTTTCCTTATGATTTTGGGAGCTAGTGGAACATGCTATCATGTGAACGACTGAAATTTATTAAACTTGTTGTCTATTGAAGATCATTTAGGTTTGTTTTGTCCATTGCTGTTACTTCATTTCTTTAAATTTATAAACAAGACTAGAATAAACTTCCTTGCACATTTGTCTGTGTATACAGTCTTAGTATTATGAAACTACAGGGTAATGTGCATACTTTAAATTTTGACTACTATCATCCAAAAATTTACATTGATATTGATATATGAGAATTCTTAGTTTTAAAATATCCATTAATCCCTGCTATGAAAGACTAATAACTAAGCTCACTTATATATTTCTTCACCCATCCTCTATCCAAATGCACATTTTTTAAAAACTCAATTAAAAAAAAACTCAGTTCTTGTATTACCTAATTCTATTAGCTTTTTATTTTTTGTTATCTCATTATTTGTTAGACATTTATATTAGATAGGATCTTTTACTCTCCAATATGTAGGAAAAAATTTAATACTCCTACAATTTGCCCATGTACTAATTCTTGCACTTTCTCAAAGCCTTTATATTTGAGCTATCTGTTTTCATTTAGACTAATTTTGAAGTTCAAACATCAATAAATAGAATTTATACTACTTTAACTATAAAAAATCATCATTCAGAGCTAAGTCACTAAATCTATAGAGTTTCAGGGTGTTTTAGCCTTGGACAAAGTATTAGCCTTGGACAGTATTTTAGCCTTGGACAAAGGACAATATTGTAAGCCTGAGTGTAAAAAGATGCTATTTTCCCTCATTTCATTAACACAACCTTCAAGAACAGTTTTCTTTCCTCTTCCTTATAGAATTTCTAGTTGCCTTTCTTTTGTCCTGAATAAGTAATAGCTTATTCATTTATGTTTTTCCTACTAGCTTCTCTACTACTTTCCTGGAATTTATCAGTGGAGTATTGCATTATATTCAGATTTCCTACTTTGGGGTCTTTTTAAAAAAATAAATTAACAATATTATTCACAGAATAGAAGGAAAGAATGGAAACAAAGCTTTTGTAGATAGGGAGGGGAAAAAAGGTTGAAGGGAGGGGGAAACTGAGGAAAAAAGAAGAGTCAAGATATATTAAGTACAGGTACAAATTCCCTACAATGAATGTGATCATTATATTTATCTAAAATTTACCAATAAAATTAATTTAAAAACCATATACAAAAATATATTATTCCGATTTCCCTTGTGTTGAACTTATTTGAACAGTTGAATAGTGATTCTTTTAAAATCTTTGTCCCTTATTATCCTCCCTTCAAAATTTTACTTGCTTGTATTTATCTTATTACTTAAGCAAAGTAGCATTCTATTGTTCATGTACATCTCAAAGACGGTCTTGAATTTATTTTCTCTGTCTGTCTGTCTATCGTTCATCCTCCTCTCTCTACTGCAGGGATTAACTAATCCAAGACCTTTGCAGTGAGTTACACCTGTAGCCTTTTTGTATTTTTTATCTTGAGACAGGGTCCCACTAAGTCACTTAAATTCTCTTACTGGTTTTGAACTTGGAATTATCCTGCTCCAACCTCTAGAATCCCTGAGAGTATAGGCTCCACCTATACTCTCACGTATACTCTTGTATACTGACGTATACAAGAGTATACGCTCTTGTCTTTCCATTTATTGATATCTGTTTTGTCTTTTTATCTCTTATTTTTTCTTGAAATTATATGGTTATTAGTTTTCTAACACTTGAGTCCACATGACTTTTATATATGAAGATTGCCTGTGATATTATGATCATATATGAGACACATATTTGATCTTTAACCCCAGTTTCTGCTACAGAATTGTTAAAAAAGGTTATGATTTTCTGAGTAATTGGGGTGCAAATGTGTCTCTTTTTTTCTACCGTGTGGTCTTTTGCTCAGGTTCGAGACATAGAACTCTTTACCTCTTGAAATCGCCTGGGTGGTAACTGTGCCCCCCCCCCTTTTTATACTTTTCTTTTTGTGCGCCTAGGACCTTCCCACTGAGCTGTGTCTCTAGGCCTCTATTTTGAGACAATGTCTAGCTAAACTGCTAAATTGGCCTAGGCTGGACTCAAACTTGTGAACTTCCCACCTGAGTCTCCCAGAGTGCTGGGATTACAGGCATGCACACCACAAGAGTGTCTTTCATTTTAATGAGGTGACCTTTGGTGGACTCTAAATTGGGAGTTAGAGAAAGGAGAGACCAGCAAGGATTACAACTTCAGCCTTACCTCGCACCCTCCAGGGTGATGGGACTAGAGGTTGAGATAATAATATATATCATGTCTAGTGATGATCCATAAAACTCTCCAAACACCTTTGACATTTTGAGAGCTTCTGGGGTGCTGAACACAGGGAGTTAGTGAGAGGGCTGTGCTCTTGTAGAAGGCATGGAAAGGCCTAACCTGCCCACATCATTTGCCCTATACCTCTCTTCAAGTTGGTGTTTATCTGTATATTTTTCATGTCCTTTAAATAAATGGACACATATGCTTCACTCTGTTCTTTGATCTGCCCTAGCATAAAAGGAGATTGTGGGAACCTCACGGTGTAGCTAGCTGCTCAGTCAGAATCACAAGAAATAACATGGGGCATTTGAAGTTGAAAGCAGATTTGTGGTCTGAGCCTTTAACCTGTGAGGTCTGATTCTAACTGGGCAGATAGGAGCAGAGTACAGCTGATATCCAGCAGCTGTCTGCCCAACAGTGGCTTTTTGTGTGTCTTACAGAATCCAGGATTCTGTAAGAATCCTGAAAAGAATCAAGAAAAAAAGAAAAAAAAATTGCCCTGAGAATGCTATGTAGCATGATTGCTATGTAGTTTTGGAAGATAAATCTTCAACAAGAAACTGATGATTAATGACTTGTGAATGTAGAAGATACCAGTGTCTGAGGCACAGGACACTTTTCTCACCCCAGATGCCTTCCACTGCAACAAGATGTTCACTGACAGCTAAGGCCACCTTCAGTTTTCCCTCTGTAGCACGTCACCCTCTTCGATAACGCTTGCCCTCTTCTGCTAACCTTTGCTCATTCTTCTATCTATTGCCTCTGATTTGAAAATTACATACTTTTATATTATTTAATGTTTCTTCATGAAGTCAACTCAAAAATATCATGGCTTGGGGTTAACTCTTCATCTCTTACCAGCTATATCAATTAAGATTCTTTCAAGAAACATACAGAATGGTGGGCTGAAAACAGGCAAAGCAAGGGGGTACGATGTGCTGGGAAAGACAGTTTGGAAGCTTAGGCCTGGTAACAGGAGTTCTGTTGCTATCTCTAGGCCTGAGGCGATGGGAAACATAGAGGCTAATAGGTCCCAGAGGCAGAGAGCTGTGGGGGGAAGTGTCTGACAGGAACAGTGCTCTTACATCAAGACAAAGGCCAGTGGTCCCTGGGCCTCCAGGGAGGAAGCCAGGTGAATAAATACCCTGACTTCCTGCTCCTCTTCAAACTCCTGGCAGTACTTCCTGTGGTCCGAAGCCAGTGGGGAGCAAGAAGTCAAGAGTGCCTATTGAATTGTCTCTTAATGAAAACTTGTGGGGCAGAGAGCAAGTGGAGGACAGAGATGGATATCAGGGAGCAGGTAGAGGGTGGCACAGCCTTCCTCTCATGAAGAACCCATGCTAATCCTGCTCAGAGAGCCTGAGAAGCCCACCCACCCAATCTGCTCTGAATAACTTTGGGAACTTGCTTAACACTTACGGCCTGATTTTTTTTGTGTGTGTGAAAAGATTTTTCTTAATCAATTAAAAAATTCTAATAGAAATATTTAGATTGTCTATTTACCTTTGTGTATACTTAAGCTGTTTTCAGTGAACTCATCTATTTCATTCTACGTCATTTAATTTATTGCATATTTGTTTATAATATTCCTTTTTATCTTTTTCATTGTGTATAAGATCTGTAGTGGTGGAGTCCTGTTCATTTCTGACACTGGTAAGTGTGTTTTACTTACTCAGTCTTGCCCAACTTTTGTCAATTTCATTAGTATTTTTGAGAAACCAGCTTTTGGACTTGCTCATTTTTCTCTATTAAGTGTTTTTTATTTCATCAATATCTTATTTTTCTACTTAAAATGTTCTTTTTTATCTAGGTTTTTAATGTGAGAATTTAAATCATTACTCAAAAATAACTCTTCTTTTCCAACATTGAAGGTCAGAAACTTTCCTTTAAGTCTTGTCTGCATAACACAAATTTTTGTATTTCACATTTTAATTATTATCCAGTTTTACATGTTTTCTAATGTGGTTTCTAATGTGATTTCCTTGTTGGCCTATGAATTAGTATTTGTGTTATTCAAGTTCAAACTATTTGAGAATTCAATAGAAATTTTGCTAGAATTGATTTATGACTTGATTTTGTTTCAGGCAGCTGAGTTAGTTGGTTAAAATTATTTTGGCAGTGAGACAGGGCTAGGTCCTCAATGGAGCCAGTGCAGATACCTGACAATTGCAGGGGTGGGGGTGGAGATGGTGGGACTGACACCTCCTGCTGTGGGCCAGGCCTTAAGACAACAGAGCAAACAAATGCACCCATATCCTGAGGATTCATACCCTAAATAGTTCCTTATCACCCTGACAAGCCTGGAGTCACTATCCCATCGCCCTAGGAAAGAGTCACTGCTCCTAAGAATGCCCACTTTCCTACGTGACTGGCTTCCCCATTTGTCCCTAATGTAATCAATCAATTTTACCTGAACTGTTGATCTTATTGGCTAACTACAATTATGTCCCACTTTATGCTCATCTGCCTTGTGAGCTCCCAGTCTTCCCCCACCTTGAACCCATGATTTTCCTCTATGAAAGTCCCTGAAAAAGACAGAGTCCTTGGCAGCCCACTCAGGACCACTTCTGTCTCTCTTCAGGCAGAAGCTTTCTTTCTCTCAATAAATATATTCTGTTCTTAACCTCTGTTGTTCCTAAAATTCATTCTTCGATTTTACAGAACACGAGCTTGTACTAGACATAGTAGGGTGGGAGTTTCATTCCCCTATATCAATTTGATTGTAATTTCTAAACATATACAGCAAGATTTCAATTATTTGAAGTTTACCAAATATCATGCTTTGATGGGGCAGCATATTTCTTACCCTGGTGATTATTAAATTTGTTCTCATAGAGAACAGTAGTCTGTTTTCATGGGTACAACTTTTTATAAATATCTTTTAGGTCAAGAAGGTTGATAGTATTGTTAATAACACATATCTTTATAGTTTTTCTCCCTTAACTTATTCTTTCAACTGTTAACATATGGATATTAAAATGTTCAGGTGGAATAACTGATTTATGTCATTATTTTTTTGTGGTATTTGTTTTTGCTTCATTTGCTTTGATAGTCTCTTACTAGGTACATGGACATTTATAGTTATTATGTTTTCTTGAGGAGTTGATTCCAGGGCTGATTCCAAGGGGAATTCCAGCTCTCTGTTCGGGAGTGAAAATTCCCAAGACATATCTTCCTAGAAATAGGGTTGAAATAGTTACAGCTATGTAGTGCACACTGTTAGATTTTCAGCATGATGAAACAGCAAATATGAAATAAAAAGACCTTTATACCAAGGACATGGAGAGGTGCCCAGACAAGGACAGTTTGGCCACCTCTGACTGGGGCTCGTGGCATAAAATAGGCATATAACTGGAGATGGCACTTTGGGCGGGCATTGATGATGCCCATGTTACTGATTGGGACTCCTTTTTGCCCCACTGGGAAAGGAAAACAGTTTGGTCCCACCTCTCAACTGCTCGGTCAGGTCAACGGGAGTGGTTGGAAGGTCAATGGGATGATAGTTGATGCCCACGTAGAAGCTGGTACCTGGTGGTTTGGTCAGGACAACTTTATCCCTGGCATGTGCCCGCATCTTAGACTAGAAAAACAAAGAGACAAGTTGCTATGAGGAGGAAGGCCACTATTATATTTAAAACCAAGGGGAGGTAGAAAGAAAGGTGCCTTTGATTTAAATGTGTCATTTTATCAGGACCACAGTGAGGTAGAATCTGAAAAATAAGTGTGGGGTTAGGAGGAGTGAAGTTATGAGAGGTACTTGTTTTTCCCATCCTAAAGGATAAAAACTAAAAGTGTAGGTAGGTAGGGCTCGTCTCTGGTCCAGGAGTTGAGCTGGAAAGAATAAGAGGGGTGGGGAGAGCCGTGGCTGTGTCACTATAAGGGAGATAAGAGCTCAGGCTCTCAGAGATCTTACATTTGACTAGACAGCTGAGGTTATAGAGAACTAAGACAGTTGTTACACCTGATGTGGGAGTCTTTAGGAAAGACTGTCAAGAGTCCTGCTGTAAAAAAGACAATTAATAAAATGTAAGGAATGAGGAACCAAATTGAATAACAGAACATGACTTAGCCTGAGAGTTGCAGCTGTGAGGCCTTGGTGAGATGGAGATGACCACTCAGGATGGTTAGATTCGGGGTTGGGAGGGCACCGCTTAGCTTGTGTGATGTGGAACCAGAATGAGAGTTTAGCAACTTTGGCTGCTGCTGGGGTTGCCAAGAAGACCAGGTAGGGGCCACTCCACCTTGGTTTGTAGTCCTGTGGATTTAGAACATTTGAGATAAATTAGATCTCCTGGGGATATGGGAAGATCTGACTTGGTCCCTTCAGAAGGTTGAGGAAGGCAGAGATCAGCATGTTGTCGTAACAAGTGTTGGAGGAAGGAGAGGATTGGGATGTAGTCAGCAAGAGGAGGGAGCCTGTGGGGTAGGAAGATTGTGGAGTAAGAATGGTCTGCCATACATAAGTTTAAAAGGACTTAAAAATGTAGGAGTCTGGGGAAGTGCCCTGAGCTTGGCTAAGGCTAGGGGCAAAAGTTGAGGCCAAGGTTGGTGTAATTTTAAAATAAGTTTTGTAAGGTGTGTTTTCATGAGGCCATTTGCTTTTTCTACTTTCCCTGGGGATTGAGGATGGTATGGAATGTGTAAGTGCCAGGTGATGTGCAAGCTTGAAGATACCTGTTGGGTGATTTGAGAAATAAAGGCTGGACCATTATCTGACTGAATACTATGAGGTAGACCAAACCTTGGGATGATTTCCTGTAACAGGATGTTAGTAACTATATCATCAGTCTCCCTGGTTGTGGGAAAGACTTTTATCCATCCTGAAAAAATACAAACAAAGGTGAGAAGATATTTGAGAGTTTTGTGGTGGGGCATGTGAGTAAAATCTATCTGCCAGTCCTTACTAGTCTGCGACATTGATGAGTAGGAAAGGAAGGGGGTGGCATGTGTCCCTGAGGAGAGGTTTTACTATAGAGATGACAGGTCTAAGTCTATATAAACACAAAGGAATCCTGACAATTAGGGTGTAGAAAGGCATCTTTAATATCTAAAGGTGAATGGGTAGGTTTAAGAAAACTATTGTTTAAAAGGTGCTTGATTATAGGTTTAAGTCCCTATAAATGTTTGGGAGCTATGGGATATTGGGGAACGCAAGGAAAAATTGAAAGATCCCCAAGACGAATTAAAATAGGCTTGGAATGGATAGGACGAGTGGGGTTGGAGATGTCTCAGACTATGGGATCAACCAGAGAAGAAGGAAGGGGAGGGGAGGACTGCTGTGCACTGCGAGGGTGTTTGGAGGACTAGAGCTGTAGGGAGGGAGAAGGTAAAGGAGAAGTTAAGCTTTTGAAGATCCCTACCTAAAAGGGGTGTAGGACATGTTGGAATTACTAGGAAGCTATGGGTAAGAAAGAGAGTCTGGAACCTGCATGGAATAGGCCCTGTCTGCAGAGGCTGTGTAGGCTGGCCATCAACACCCACTACAGAGACTGAGGACTTAATACAATGGCCTGAAAATTCAGGAAGAACCCCATATATGGCCTTTATGTCCACAAGTACAGAAAATGTCTTACCTGAGATCTCCAGTGGGACTTGGGGCTCTGAGAAGGATACCTCAATGGGGGGCTGTGGACCCTGAGCCCCAATTAGTCTTCAGCAACAGGTCCAGTATGTCAATCAGTGATGAATCTGGTGGTGATGAAATCTCCTGTGAGGGCAAGGAGGTAGAGGATGGCTTATCCACTCTCTGGCGGCTAGGACAGTCACTCTTCTAGTGGCCCTTGAGATTACCAAGGGGCAAGGCCCCACAGGAACACCAGGGTTGGGGCACTGTCTTGCCTAGTGTCCTTTTTTGTTGCATTTGAAGCATGGTCCGGGAGGGTCTTGGGCAGGTCTGCCTTGTCTTGGTTTACCTGTCTCAGAGCTCCAAGTGTCACTGCTAAAGGATCAGATTGTTATTTTTTAAAAAATTTTTATCTCTGTTGTTGAAAACATGAAAAACCACATTAAGAAGGTCTCCCTGGGGGGTTTGCGGGCCAAGTTTAGCCTTTTGTCTTGGGACCTGGCCCACAGAGGAAGGTATCTGGCCCTCCACAGTCACAAAACATCTGGTTTTTATCTTGAGTAGATGTACAGCTTTAAGTCTAAAGGAGACAAAGGCAAACAATCAATTAAGTATGCAAAAGTCAAATAACTGACTCAACAGGATATTTATGAGTATAATTTTAATAATGGCTTCCCATAAGAGGAGAAGGATAAGGTCTAGGGAATTTTAGAAGTTGACATGTCATTTACTTGTCATACATGTATTTAGGCTTTACAATTGTATAAGTACCTCCTGTGCTATTAGAATGTCTAATGCCAACTGATTTTTGGAGGATGGCCTGTTTTATTAATTTTACCTTTTTACTTAGGAGAGAGACCAGCTGTGGTATCATTTAATGCCAGTTGAGTATAGTTAATTATGGGCCCAATATGTGTCATACAACCTTTTTTGGGAAACTATCTGGTGGATCCCAGCAAAAGGAATCCAAAAGGAATTTATAATTATCTCTTAATTTTAGTTGTTGAACATCTATAAGATTGATAACAGTACAGTGCAGTAAAGGCAGTAAGCTTAACATAGAACATTAAATGGAACTATTATTTTGTATTAACCATGGGTGTCTTTAACATTTGAACACTGAAGAAATTTGTGGCATTGTTTGGACTGTTCATTATTTAAGTATCTCTAAGTATAACATATATTATTTGACTGGTGACCTCCTGTTGGTCTGACCTGAATCTCCTGGCTGGAGCACAAGGAAAAGGCAGATGTCTGCATCTGAAAGAAAACACTTGTCATCATAAACAATCTCAATTCTACATTTGAAGGCATAAATATACCATCAGATCAGCAACAGTGAATTGTCTCAGCCATATGAACTTTAGTTGGGGTGTTATCCATAAGGTTATGGAAATCATTGGGGTCTTTGATTGATAAATAAGAGCTGGTTTTAAAATTACCAGGTGGCCACTTTCTTAGTACTGTCCAGTGTCTCCTCACACCAAGGGATTTTGTTTAACCAATTTTAACATTTTAATCATCTGGTATCCAAAGTAGAAGTATGCTTTTTAAATGTATAACCCAGATACATTGATTAAATGATCTGAAAGTGAAAAAGAGGAGGAAAAAAATTATTGAGCTCAAATAAAAAGGAACAGCTGTTTACAGAGCAGGGAAATGGACAAATGTGGACAGATGATCTGTACAGTATAAACAGACTGGACAGACAACAGATATATAGACTGACAATTATCTTATAAATTTAGAGTACACTCAAATATATTTGGCTAGTTTGAGCTATAATAAACTAGTGTGAACCTTTTTGTAGATTAATTAATAGAGGTATCTTGAAATAAGAATGGCAGAAAAGGAACCTAATTTATGGCTAATCTGAGATAGGTTACGAACCAGGCATCCCAGGGGTGTGTCTTTGTGGGGGCGGGAAAAGTGTTCCCCATTGTCCAATCAAAAGTGAGCCAAAAGAACAATTTTGCCTCAGGATATGAGAGATTTAGCTCTCCCCCCAAGGAACGTGAAAATTGTTCCAGATCGCACTTACCAAAAAGAATTGTCACCTATTTTTGGAAGCGTGATTAAAAAAATGGTTCCAACTCGATACCCTTCGCCTCACCAAAGGCACGAGTCAGGACCCCAGAGGATCAGAAAAATAGCTCTGCCTCAGACTGTCCAAGGAACGTGAGGAACATTAACTTAGCCCTGAGATGGAATGGGTAATCTGGTTGAGGCCCGCCCACGGCAACAGAATACCTCAGATGGAATTTGGCTCACCTGTGGTAAATGAAATAAGCCGGTGTTGTTAGTAGGTGGTGGCCACAGATTGGAACAGCTCCGTTTGGTGAAAAAAACAAACCAGGAAACAATCCAAGATATGGTCCAGTCTGTGAGTTCGCAGGGGAGCTCAAACTGGGGGTTTCCCAGGAGCCACTAATGCTGCCATCACGGTCAGGGAACCATAATGTTAGGATTTTCAGTGCAATGAAACAGCAAATATGATATAAAAAGATCTTTATTCCAAGAATGTGGAGAGGTGCCCAGACAAGGACAATTTGGTCACTTCTGACTGGGGTTCGTGGTGCACAATAGGGGTGCACAACTGGGGGATGGCGCTTAGGGAGGGCCTTGATGATGCCCAAGTTACTGATTGGGACTCTTTTTCGTGCCACTGGGAAAGGAAAAAGTTTGGTCCTGCCTCTCAACTGCTTGGTCCTGCCTCCCACCGCAGCTATTTAGGGCAAAACTGTTTCACACACAAGTTGCAAAAATCAAGTTCCTTTTAGCAGAGGACTTCATGCCTTCCCAGCATGCACCAATACACTGAAAAGACTTTTCTGACAGTGGAGAGTGTCACGGAGGTCAAGCTCTTGCTTTAAATTCCTTCTAGGCATATTCCCAGAAGAACTGAAAACATCATACCACAGTGATATATGTGCAGCCATGTTTATAGCAGCACAATTTGTAATAGCCAGATCTTGGAAACAACCTAAGTGCCCAACAACTGAGGAATGGATAAAAAAGTTGTGGTATTTTTATACAATGGAGTACTACTCAGCTATAAAGAATGATCACATTGAGATATTTATAAGTAAATGGATGCAACTTAAGACCAAACTCATAAGTAAAATAAAGCAAACTCACATGTGTAAATACCATATAGTCTCCCTAGTGTAAGAAATGGTAAGAGTAGATAAGATACAAAAAACTGAATAATTACAGTGAAAGGATAAGAATCTGCTTAAAGGGGAAAAATAATATCTCAGGGAAAATGAGGAAAAAGAAAAAGGAAGGGAAAAGAAAAAATGTCTAAAATTATACAAACACACTTAGGATAGCTAAGATGATTGTGCTACAAATTCTATAAGTACTTGGAACAAAATAGTTAACATTAATCGGATTGGAACAATTGTGCATATTATTGTATAGTGATCTGAGGAACTCTTGAAGATCATTATGTAAAATAACAACTCTAGCTATGCTCATACCACTTTGTTTTGAAGGCCTATATTGTCAGTGTTCTGGGCTCTTTGCTATTGTTGTCTATGTCTTTTTAGTTTCATATTTTTCTAAGAATTTGTTTTGTTTTGTCTTGGTTTGTTTTGTTTTTCCCTCTAATACAGAAAGGATAGGTATACATGTAGAGACTCATGTATGCATAGAACTTTTAAAAAGTTTACAAGAATCGATAATATAATGCACGATGAAATGAACAGCTACTTTGAAGAAAAAGAGACACCAAGGTACCCAGTGCTGATTCTGTAGCATCATGTTGTGAAATTCAGCAATATTATTCCTTTTTGTTCAGAGTGATTTTAGTCTGTTTTGTTTTGTTTAATTTCATTATACATGAAGGTATGGACGGCTATTTTGAAGAGAATGAGAGGCATTATGGCAGCCATTGTTGACTTCCTTATTGTCCGGTCAACTATTTGGAAGAAAACAAGAGACAGTGTGATAGATGGTGAAGATCTCTGGTTGTCTTGCTTTGAAATCCGTGTCTCTTATGTTGTTATCTTATGATCTGTTTTGTTCTGTTTAAGTTTACCCTCTTTAAAAATAAAAATAAAAAAATAAATTCTTAGATTGAACTTGATGGTTTTCCTTATAGAATATATTGTTCATTAAATAGAAATATATATATATATATATGTATATTTACTTATTTATTTATTCATATATTTACTACCTGATTTTGAGGCACATATGTTACACCCAAACTTTTAATGTACAAACTATTTTTAATAAATTTGCTAGTGAAAAGTGTAAGTCATTAAATTTCAAACAAGGCTATGCACTTTTTCCTCAAAAGAAACAGGCAGCTGAGAAGGGGACCACCCAGCCCAGAGCTGAGGAAAGCCACACACAGTTGTCCTTTCTGTGAGGTGAGGTGATTGGTGAAGAATATCAGGACTCAGTGTCTGACCAATTTGACTGACTAAAATTAGTGTCTTCTTAAATCATTTATGTTTCCCTTATTATATTAAGTTTCTTAGACGAGTTATAGAACAATAACCTAATTGATTCCTGCGGGAAACTGAGGTATGGAAGGCTGACCTCTCTGGCTCACTTTACAAGACAGAAGGTATTGGAGAAGTGAAAGTTTTAGCTGAGCTCACACACAACAAAGGCAGACTTTTAAAAAGAACAGATGTTTTCTCACTTTTTTCCACTCTCCTGTACTAACTTTCAGACAACCTAGAATTCTTCACCTTTACTACCAAATAAACAGAAAGCAATGTGACATCCAGTTAGGAGACAGAAACCACACCAGTCACTTAGAAAAGGAAATTTAATACGAAGAATTAGCAGCTTAAGTTAGAAAAGATACAAAGAGATTCTTACAATTAATTAGTGACAACCTAGAAAGCAACCACCATCCAGGGCTTATGGAAAGGTTGGACAGGAGAAAGCTCAGATGCTGGGCCAGGGAAGAGGCACATTTTAAGAGTCAACACACTGCTGTTTTTGGCTTGTGGGTTCTTTGATGTGGTAGGTGCAATTAGTTTATTAGCATATAGCTGTAATAAATAATAATCACATTCATCTGAAGAATTGGTGTGTATACATATTGAAGCTTGATCCTGTTTTATCTCCCTTCTCCCAGTCCTCCTACCTCCTCCTATTCCCTGATTCCCTTGACATCTCCACAGACTATCTTCCTGTTTCCTATTGCATCTCTTTTATTTGTTGGTTTTTTGAGACAAGTCTTGCTATGTAATTCATACTGGCCTTGAACTTGCTGTATCCTCTTGCTTCAGCTTCCTGAGTGTTGGCATGATAGGCGTTTGTCACCACACTCAGCTGAATTTTGCTCTTTAAATTATTTATATTTTAGATTTCTGATACAAGAGAAATCATGCAATATTTAATTTTCGGTGTCTGACTTCATTTGACATGGTGGTACATCTGTTCTTCTACCAGTGACTCACGTTTATCCTTCTTTATGGCTGAGTCATACTGTATTGGCAATTAGTACTTAATATGACATTCTGGAAGCAATTTTATGTTGCTGTTTCCTGAATGTGCCACGTGAATGCATTATTTCACTTAGGAGGGAATAGGTAAGATATTTGTCCTTGAAGAGTATTTATAAAAAATTGAGTTATTAAAATAACTGCCACAGCTACAAGCTGTGTGACGTCTACAGCCAGAGGAACCTGGCTGTCACCTCATGGATGCTCATTGACCCCGGCAGTTGCTGACTAATCCACTAAATTCTAGACTTTGTTCTCTGGAGACAAAAAGATGCGAATTCTTTTAAGTAAGCTGTCATTTCTAAACAAAGAGAAATGTTTTGAAGTTACTATGATACAAATTAAGGGTTAAATAAAGACAGTAGGTACAGGCAGAAGAGAAGTTATGATGGAGAGTTTATATTTAGCAGGAGTCTACAGCTCCCTTGGCACTTTTCATACAGTTCATGTCACTGAATTCTCAAAATAATTGTATAAATAGGTTAAATATTGTCTCTATTATACATGCTAGCAACATGAAGTTTTAATGACTTTCCTCAGTTCTCACATATAGCAAGCTGTAGAGTGGGGATTTAAGCTCATCTCTTTCTGAAATCTTGCTTTTATTCAGTTTTCAGGGAGACATGTTAATCTACTCATCCAAAGTGAGACACCATTTTGAGACTGAAGGACAAAACCCACTTTCTCTTTCTCAGACCTCAAACTTCAAGTGCTAAATGAGTTTAAAGAACATGTTAACTAAGACAGAACTGTATAGCAAAGCAAATGAAGTCCTCATTCAGCAGAAAATATTGAAAACTCTTTGAATGGTTAAAAAGAATCCCAGCATAAAACATGACTCCCAATTACCAGACAAGAGTAGTGCCCCTGGAGCTCCCTAGCTGACTGAGCTGTTTCTGGCTTCTCTTCTAGACATAAAGTACAAAACTATTTGAGACAGAGTCATCTCACTACATGGAAGGGCTGTTTCTTCTGCAGCAGACACTGTACCTGCTTCACTGGGGCTGACAGTGCTGCTGAGTCACCTGGTGGAGGGACACCTCAAAGACAGCTCCCAGTGATGGGGTTGCCCAGAATAAAGTCATTGTGGTCCCTTAAGAATTTAAGCCACTTGTAGCAGGATTCTTTATAACACAGAAGTGTGTAGGTCTGCCAACTCCACTAGGAGTGTGCATTTCTGCTCATGAGCACACACTATCTTCCTCATTCTTTTCCTTTGAATGGATACTTACACTCTGGGGTATTCTAGTATGCTCTTCTCTAACCCATAATGTTACCTATATACAGCCCAAAGTCTTATGCTTATTGAAGCAGGAGAGGTTTTCACTTGGGCAATGCACTCCAGGACATCTACAGGTGTGTATCATCTCTTCTTTTGCTCCTCTTTCCCTACCATCAGTCACAGATCACTTGTCCTTTGGGCCAAAGCATCACCATGGTAAGAAACCTTTCAGCTATACACATGTTGACTAGAGCCAGGGGCACAGCAACTGACAGTGGTCTGGGTCTATTTCTAGGCTGTCTTGGGAGGGTTTGTTTCACCCACTCCAAAAGTCATTCCCTCCTATCCCGGGATGACTGTGTTAGACTGAAAGACAAACTACAGAGTCTGCTGCAAAATATAATATCGTAGGTTGCAATTCAGTCAGGTTATTAACTTTAAAACAGGGCTCTATTTATATAGAAAATATTATATATTATATATTTATATGTATGCAATATATATAATATATAAAATATTTCTACATATAGCTCTTTATAAACTATGTTGATTTTAACATTTATTCATTGCCTCATGGAGCTTAGAGATACTTACATATAGTAAATACTGAAGATCCATTATAAACAAAAGAACAAAGGCTCAATGTAAATCTCTGTAATTGAATTTAAATAAAATTATAGAATAAATGCCTTAATAGCAACACTTATTATGTGTCAAATGAATATAATAAAAATTAATTTATCATATATAACAAAATAATATAGTACATAATATGATAATATAAATCTATTTTTTAAATATAGCAGAACATAATTTATTATATTTTAATTAAAGCATTAAAAGAACATGTGTACTAATTTAGTCTCTACAATGTGTCTTACAAAATGTCAACATTCTTGAAGGTATTCTGGGAACATTAAAAATGAATATGACAATGAACTTATTGTAAAGAAACCTAGGTACAAATAATATCAAAAAGGAAAACTGTAAAAAATGATTTTATGTACTGTGTTTGGAAAGCGTATCCTGCTGAAATTGGATATCTATTCTGGTCTTTCAAAGGTTAAGAATTCCTGTACCTATCACTGGCAATGACATCGAGACCATCAATTATATCTTCCTTTCCAATAACAAAACCTCTATTGTTACACAGTACATTATTTTTTCTCTAAAAAACAGTCCCTTCTATATGTATGAGACAACTCTGCACTTTCATAGACTGCCTCACCATCTCCCTGAAAAGTTGTTCAGACTAATTCATTAAATGATGCTGCTTTGTCTGAATAATGTTTATCAGCTCATGTAAAATATTCTATTTTCTATTAGTTCCAAGTCTGGGTAACTGATTCATTTTGCACTTTTACCTTCAATTCAAATGTGTACAATTACTGGATGAAATGGGACCACTAATCATAGTTTGCTGAGAAATCTCCATACTGATTTCCACAGTGGTTGAACTAGTCTGCACTCTGACCAACAGTGCAGAAGTGTTCCTTTGCCTCCACACCCCCAGCAGCATTTGTTATTAGTTGTTTTCTTGATGTTAGCCATTTTTTCTGGTGTGAGAGGAATCTCAGTTTTATTTTTTACTTTTAAAGGAATAAAACCAAACAAAATAAAACAGAATAGAGTCAATCAAAACAAAACATGTGATACAGGATTTCAAAGCAAGATAGTAGGAAGTCAATAATGGCTACTATAATGCCTCTTGCTATCTTCAAAGCAGCTGCCCATACCATCAGACAAATAAAATCAATAATAAAATCAAACAAAACAAAGTAGAATAAAATCAATCAAAGCAAAACAGTGAAAGCAATATAGGGATTTGAAACAAGGTAATAGGAAATCAATGACTGCCATAATATATTCTGTTATTTTTGAAATAGCTGCCCATAGCATCAGATATAATAAAATCAAACAAAACAAAACAGAATAAAACCAAACAAAACAGAACAATGAAAACAATACAGGGCTTCAAAAAAAGATAGGAAATTAACAAGGGTCACTGTCTTACCTTTTTAGACGTTTCCTCCCTTTTCACTTTCACAGTATCTATTGTGAATTTTGTATCCCACTAACTTTTTCAGGTTTTTACACAATGTTCACCCATGTGATTCTGAACCATTTTACCCATAAGCATGATCTCAAGTTGCTTCCATTTACTTACAAGAGCCTCGAGGTTATCTTTCTTTATAGCTGTGTAACTTTCCATTTTATAGAAATGCCATATCTTTCATATCCATTCTTCAATTGATGGGAAAATTACTCCTACTTCTTTCTGGTTCCCTGCCACATGGAGCATTGTTTTCTCTCTTCTGTATTTTAATCTATTAATTTCCTCTTGTGTTAAATATATATTTTTATAAAGCGTATTGATAGATCATGTCTCGCACTTTGCGAGTTTTATTGGTGAGTTGAGGCCATTTTACATTAATGGTTAAGTCAACATGCACTGGCTCATCTCTGCCATGCTCTTTTCCTGCCATTGGTTCCCTACTTTTCCTCTCCATTCAATTGCTTGCACTGCCTGGTGATCCTCTTCTGCTGCATTTCTGGAACTGTTGTCACTTTTATCTCTCTCTAGAATGTCCTTCAGTATTCTTTGTAGGGTTGGTTTGATGGTCATGTATTTCTTCAGTTGCTCTTTGTCATGAAAGTATTTTGTTTCTACATTAATTTTGAAAGATAGTTTTGCAGGGTACAAAAATATGGGTTGGATGTTGTTTGTTTCAGGATTTGAAATGCTTCACTCCAAGCTCTTCTTGACTTGATGGTTTGTGTTGAGAAGTCTGCTGTGATTCTGATGGGTTTTCCTTTGTAGGTGATCTGTTTCTTTTGTCCAATAGCTTTTAATATTCTGTTCTGTGTTGAATTTCTGGATCTTGATCATTGTATGTCTGGGTGTAGATTTATTTTGATTATTGCTAGCTAAAGTTCTATATGCCTCACCTATCTATATGTCAGATCCTTTTTCTGTGCTTGGGAAGTTTTGTGCTATTTCTTCTATAAATCATCTTTTTATTTCATTTGTGGTGAACCCTGCTTTTTTGCTGACATCTATCACTCTTAAATTATTTTTCTTGCATCATTAAATTGTTATTTCCTGGTTTCTTGTTATTTTTAGGAGATCTTTCCTTTTGAGGTTGCTAGCAGCAAACCTGTCTTCAAAGTCTGAAGGTTTATCTTCAGTTTCTTTTAAGCAGCTTTCCCAGCTTTCAGTGGAGTTCTTCACTTCTTGGATACCTCTTTGAATCTACTTCATGCATTCTAAATCTGTCTTACATTGTTCATTCAAGGTTTCTCTCATTTTCCTATATTTCTCTATTTTATCTATGTCTTATTTAGATACACTAAAGCAATTCTTTTATTATGTTTTTCATTTCTTCTTTTACCTGAAATAGTATTTCAGATCTAATTTCTTTCATAATTCCATGAAGCTGTCTCTTTGCTTCAGTTGACATCCTTCACAAACTTCAGGTGTGTGATTTCCAATCTCTTCCATATTTATATCTCCTGGACTTGCTCTGCACAGGCTGGAGGTCAGAGATTGCCTTTTGCTTCTTCATCCGATATTTTTCTGGACAAGTGGGTTGTGGGGTCACAGGTACTTCCCATGTTGGCTATGATTTCTCTGATGTGTGTGGTTGGCTGATTCTCCCAGCCAGTGCTGGCTACACATACTCAGTGGTGGCCAGTGGGTGAGTTGGTATGGGGCTGGCCACTGCTCTTCACAGCCAGAGCTGGCTACCTGCAGGTGACTCTCAGATGGCGGTTGATGTGTGTGAGGGCAGGGCTGGCTCCTGTTTTCCCTGGGGCTGGCTGCTGCTTTTCCCAACCTACACTGCTCACCTGTGGAAAGCAATGACAGTTCAATCTTAGTGTTGTTTAATTTGCATTTCTTGAATGAGCAGTGATGTTGAACATCTTTTTCCATATATTTATTTACTAGTTGTATTCTTCTGAGAAACATCTATTCATGTCAGATGCCTGTCTTTGAATTGGGTCTTTGAATTTGGCTGGTCTGATTTTTTTTTCAGTTCTTTATATGTTCTAGGTATTAGTCCTTCGTCTGAAGAATAGCTGCATAAACGTTTTCACACTCCGTGGGTTATCTCTTTTTTCTGTTGATAATTATATTTGTTGTAAAAAAGCTTTTCAATAAGACAAGATCCCAGGGCCAGGGGTTTAGCTCAGTGGTGTAAGTTCTTGCTTGTCAAATGAGAGGTCATGAGTTTGATCCCCGGTACAAAAACAAAAACAAAACAAAACAAAACAAAACAATAAAAAAATGAGATCCCAGTCATTGGTTCCTGTGTGACTGGTGTTTTTTTCATAAAGGCTTTGCTTACACCTATGTCTTTCAGAGATCTACATATTCTATCTTCCCATAATACTGTGAAATAGGAAGAAAGTGTTCAAAAGGAAAAGGGAAATGGGGGAGGGGGGAGAAGGGGAAAGGAAGGAAAGAAAAATATGAGAAAATAATAATAAAATGAAATCTGAGCTTTGTGAAGGGGAAGGGGAATGGGATTTGAAAACAGGGAAAAGGAATGGGGAAATAAAAACAATCAAGATGTATCATGTACAGATACAAATTCCCTATAATGAATGTGGTCATTATTTATACCTAAATTGTGCCAACAAACTTAAATAAAAAATGAGGCTTAACACAGTAAAAAACAAAACAATATAACAACAACAACAAAAAGTATAGATAATTAGAATCTGAGTCCATAATAAGCCCTGCCAATGTGCTATAAAGCAGAGTTTCCTAATTTTTCTCTTCTGTCATATCACATGCTTTGGTTAGCTTTCTGCCAATGTGATTATGAACAACACTAGATTAGCAGGAACACAGGTACTTTTTACATGATTGATGGCTAAATATTGCTAAATATCCCTAGGAAAACATTACCTCATATGAGGAACAAATTTATAACCACAGTTCTATTTAACACATGAATTTCATAAAAGATTTGTTTTTGTTCTTCTTAAAGATTCCTGACCACTTTTTTTTTTCCTTTTGCATCTTAAATAAAATTTGTACATCACTATAGATAAGTGCTATGCAATCTGTATATTATAGTGGATCAGTACCTTCATGATAAGGGCATATTCAGAACTTTTGCTTAAAAATAGGTTGTATATTTTCTTACCACTAGCACACTATGGGACAGAGATCTAATTGTTTTATGATTAGGATTCAAATACTATAGCTACTAGATATGGCTGCTCAATGCACTGTGAGTGGTTACGTATACTAGCTGTCCAAAGAAGGATTATTAATGGTGTATATGCTTTTATTCTTTTGAAAAATGAATTATCACTTTATCCTTGTAGTCATTTTTAATGAAAAGAAACAAACATAAAAAGTATAAACATACTGTATATTATTAGAACATTTTGTCTGTCCTAGGCTCCTTCTCAGTGTGGATGCTGTTCTATTTATTCCCCCCCCCCTTTTTTTGGATTCTTTTACCTTATCTCTCACACCAGAATATCCAGGAATCTGGGACATCAGAATCTTATATTTTATATTTTTTATGACTACAAGGTCATATATTGAAAAATAATCACCATCACCATTGATTTAAAAAATACCAAGTCTTTTTTTCTTTTATATTGGATATTTCAAGATTCTATTAGATTTTTTCTCTTAAGGTTTTTATCTTCTAATGCTATCAGATTTTAAAAGTCAATTGGAAGAGTCTTTGGCCAGGAAATTATTCATATCATTTTCCAAATCCTGTTATGTTGATTTTTTACAATCAACATTGTTTTACCTTGTTTGAAATGAGAGGAATGTAGTCTAAAATCTATTTCTTTTGTCCTAACTGACCCTAAGGAAAGGGTGAATGGATCTTGGTATTGATCTGTGTGTGAAGTGGTGTTAGCACTAGAAACTTGATGAAAGTATTTGAAGTGTGATACAAGGGACAAGAAAGATGGAGGATGTTGGTAGAATGATGGGGAGAAAAGTGCACTTCACTTTAATAAGGAGATGGAGTTGTCCTCCCCCATTAACTGAATTGAAGAATTTCAGATGCAAGAGTATATTCCTATAAATAGTAGCCTAATATCTACGTGCATGTACCTTGAATTATTTTAGACTTATCTTTATCTCAAAGAGTATACTCCAGCCTTTACAATTTCCATTAAAATTATATCAGTTCTTTTAATACATGGTCAAGCAATCATTAATCTCACTAGAATTTTATTGAAAGACCAACAAATTGTTAGACCCATAAATATTACTAGTCTGTCATGCTAGGAGCAAAATCCTATAATCAGGACTCAGTACCTTCAACACTGATATTCATGATACCAAATTTTGAAATTTGTTTATCTCCTGATTTCTATGACCTATATCCTCTTCTATGTCAATTGTTTTGAGCTTCAGTTAAGAACTGATCATTCTTATGGCTCTGGCTAATAGATATGGTTGTTATTATCTATGACTAGTAGATACGACTACTCAATGTAATGTGAATGATTATGTATACTAACTCCATAACACAGTTATTAATGGAGCCCATGATTTTATTCCTTTGGAAAATGGTTTACCACTTTATCCTTACAGTCATTTTTAATGAAGGATGATAAATTCCATACTCTGCTGTCTAGAAGCTAGAGTCCTAGAAAAACCAAGTGTGTGGTTTTAGTCCAAATCTGAAGGCCTCAATGATCTAAGAATGAGATGGCCAATAATTTAAGTTCCAGTTCAAAGCAAGTTAAAGACCAATTTCCATCTCAAACAGTTAAACAAAGATAGCAAATTCTCCCTTCTTTTTACCTTTTTGTTCTATTCAAACCATCAGATAATTAGATTACATCCATTCACATGGGAGAGAATGATTAGTTTTACTCAGTCTGTTCTACCAATTCAAATGCTAATCTCACCCAGAAATGCAGACACGTGAAAAAATGAGATTTAACAATGTCTGGGCACCCTGTAATCCAGTCAAAGTGACATAAACTTAACCATCACAGACAAGTATCCTCAGCGTTCAATAAATGTTGAACAAAATAATAGGCAGCACCATTATCTGTCACAATGAGAATGTCTTCACTGTAACGTGGAGCATGTCACCAGCTTCTGTCCCACAGTTCCCATTGTTTAGAGCAGTGGGATCTTTCAAAAGTAAGCATGTGCAATCTCTAGTGCATTAGATGCTGTATCGAGAAACGTGGAGATTCTTCTGGTCATGCCTCTGACCTAAGCAAATGAAAAACTTGCAAATTGTATGATCTCTTGGTTAAATTATAAAAAGGTTTAAAAAAAATGAAGACAATCAAAATCTCTGGGGTTACGTGTGGACTGCATGTTAAAACATGTGCTTTATTTCTTTATGTCTCGTTAGAAGAGGTTAAAAAAAATGTGCCTGCTTAAAGTTTAGCTAATCTGCAAAATGAATGCTTGGCTCACACAACTCACACAACTGGGGCCAATTCTCACTACCACAGAGCCATTCATTCAGCAAATACTTAATGAGCACCTATTCTCCTCTACTAAAATGGCTACACAAACAAAATTGTAAATTTTGTTCAACTTCAGATCTTCAAGTGAAGTTTAATTCAACACTACACAGTTTATGTAACCTAGAGATTACAGGCAAGGAGTAACGCTTACAGCAGATTTAGCCTCATTTCAGTGTTTCTTCTTCTTGTTTACTTTCATGCTGTGGTTTGGAGGCACTTGGAATCTTACTTTTCTTGTCAGAGAACTGATTTATTTGGGTAATTAGACTTGATTTTTTTTCACATTAAGCAAAATCACCCTTAGGGCCTCCCATTAGCCCTATGACTGGACAAAGTATGATAGCTTGAATATATAATTTATTCTGATGGGATAAATTAGTTACAACTTGTTGGATGCTTACTCTTTGGCAATAATGGACTTACATGTGTCATTGTTTTTTTGATGGAGTATTCATATTTCTTGGCTGTCTTGGTATTTTAAAGTGATACAAATTGTCTAAGAATTTCATTTCCCCTTGAGATTAGCAAGACTTGGTTCTACAGGATAAATCTTAGTTTATGATCCAACAGGGCTCAGCTGCATGGGACCTCTAGTTCAATGGTCTCCGGTTCCCACCTTCCCATTAAAAACTTAGGCAGCCAGGAAAATAAGGAAGAGATACATTTATTCCCTATGTTGAGTAATTTAATGCCTTGGGGTAAAGTGAGTGAAAATCAGACAACCTTTCTCTAAGTTCTTTTGGATGGGAACTGGCAAAATCGAGAGTTGGCAACTTTCTATCATGGAATATCCATTAAGCTTGTTTATCTCTGGAAAAACACCAGTCTGTTTCCATAGCCTACTGTTTGTCAGGGAGTGGTGCAAGAACTCATATTTGAGTTCAGGGAGAGGATGAGCTTTCCAGTTACTGGGAAATTCTTCTTGGGGCTCTTTTTCTTTGTTCTGAAATGGCAGGTGATATGCAACAGAATATGATCTGAACACAGGTAAACGACTCTTAGACTCTGGTAACTGCAGACCATAGACTTGCTATGGATAGAGCCCAACTTCCTGAGTTTATGGATGGTATCTGCAGTTTGGAAACTGAATGTAAAAATTAAAATCTTGCCTTGATT
This sequence comes from Dolichotis patagonum, assembly GCA_004027295.1. Taxonomy (NCBI): domain Eukaryota; kingdom Metazoa; phylum Chordata; class Mammalia; order Rodentia; family Caviidae; genus Dolichotis; species Dolichotis patagonum. The sequence goes on along the minus strand of PVJX010003487.1, from coordinate 2,063 downwards.
TCTGGTTTGTTCTTAATACTATGTTCCAGCTGGTGTTGCTGGATGGTGGACCTTCTAGTTCTTTCTTTCTCTGTGTTGTGTCATATACCCCTATGTGTCATATACCCATATACCCATATGTGGCACATTCAAAGCTATAATGCACATTCATGTGTCTTCAGAGCAGAGTGGTGTTTTATAAGTTTATTAATGAAATAATTTGTAGTAGAAGGAAGAGTTTGATCACACTTGTGAAACATGTTATCCATGGTAACACTAAACACAAAAGCACACTATAACATGTACTTTTAAATCACCAGACATAGCAACCTGCAAATAAGAAAGCAAATCATTTTCTTAGGTAATTAACTGTTATTTCATCTTAACAAAGTTGTGGAGATGGATGGACAAAGATGTTAATAATTTTTAGTTTTCTAACTTAGATGTAGAAATTTTTAGTTTTCTAACTTAGATGTAATTAATTTACAAATTTGTCTTTTAGAAAATATATTGAAAATGCTTAACTTAAAAATACTTGAATTACAAAATACAAACTGGAGAGACAATATGATAATTATGCACAGTTATGGATCATTTAATGACCAGGGGACATGGTGAGAAATGTGCCATTAGGCAATTTGATTACTGCATAAATATCACCGAGTCCTCACACAAATCTGGATGGTTGAGCCCACTATACATACCCTTTGAAGGTAAATAATGTATACCATCGTATATGTGGTGCATGGCTGAATGAAACACTGTTATATGGGTTGTGATGATAGTTTGTACTCCAGTCCTTAACTAACAGAGATTGAGTCAATTTGAAGCAGTACTTCTTAGGAAAAAAAATTTATGGAAGGAGATGCTATAGAATTCTGTAGTATGTTGCTTATTGACCATTATATCCGAAAATTCTTTCTTATATCTAAAGTCAAGCCTCGTAGTATATATTTCAAATGTACTTTTCTCTAATAGTAAAAATATGAAACTTATATGTAATATAATTAAATACAACATAAATATAAATTATAACTATGTATAGTGTTACCTAGTAGTCTCAATTACACTAAGTGTGATATTAGCAGGACCATATTTTTTTTGGCAAAAATTTCACTTCATCAGAAAACTGTAACCACATTTCAGATAAAATTGATTTTATAAAACATTTTACATAAACTTTCATCATAAGATGTTGATCATCAATCCAATCCTTTTCTACATGTTGTTGCAGCCCATCTAAATATAACCAGTATTTTTTTTTTTATTTAAAGAGGAGAAAGAAAAAAAAAACAAACAAAACAGAAAGAAGGTAGCAACAATACAGAATACTGAAGGGGAAAGAAAAAAAAGAAAAAAAAACAACAACCACAATAACAAAAACAAAAACAAAAATATGAAGAAATCGCCACTTGATAAGTTACATACTGTCCTCACTGGAAATAGTTGTTCAAGTTACAAAGTTAAAATATACAAAGTACACATTCAAACAATGAGCCTGTGAATGGTCGTGCTCAACATTCTAACAAAAACAGTAATATGGACATCTATCTTACACACTTAAACACACATGCAATTATATCCTTTAGAGCACTTTCTTTTCCTCTCTTTTTTACAATAGCAATTATACATTTTGGGTTTCATTACTCCTACAGTTCTTATTACTTTTTACACTAGAGAAACAATGTGATATTTATAAACATGACTCATTTATTTCACTAATGAGGATGGTCTCAAGTTGTCCCCATTTCCCTATGAAGGCCTCAAGATCATAATTTTTTATAGCTGAGTAATGTTCCATTGTATAAAAATACCACATTTTTTTCATCCACTCTGCAGTTGATGGGCATCTTGGTTGTTTCCAAGATTTAGCTATTACAAATTGTGCTGCTATGAACATAGGTGCACATATATCACTGTGATATGAGCTTTTCAGTTTCTCTGGGAAAATACCCAGGAGGGGAATAGCTGGGTTGAATGGAGCTTCTACTCCTAGTCTTCTGAGAATTCTCCATACTGATTTCCATAGTGGTTGCACCAGTCTACACTCCCACCAACAGTGGAGCAGTGTTCCTTTTCCCCCA